>ML994052.1:0-54086 GCA_010093945.1 Delitschia confertaspora ATCC 74209 | reverse complement strand
ACCCTAACCCTAACCCTAACCCTAACCCTAACCCTAACCCTAACCCTAACCCTAACCCTAACCCTAACCCTAACCCTAACCCTAACCCTAACCCTGTGGAGGAGCTCCGCTATAATCGACGCCAAAAACGCTACGAATATTTTATAAAGTGGATTAAATACAATGATCTAAGTTGGGAGCCAGCAAGTGAACTGGCTGATAATTTAGCTGCGAAGGACTTTTATCGAAGGAACTCTCATGTCCCTCACCCGAACCGACTTGACTTGAACGTTTCATAGACTGCGCTGCCTGCGCAAGCCTCGCAAGAGCTCGATCTAAAAGGGAGGTACTGTCACGGTACCAAACATATTGTATACAAACCCCGTGACACCTGGCTTGGATGCACAGACCAAGTACCCTGGCAGAACTTTTCAACTCGCGAACCTGTATTTCCTATTCTCTTCACATAACGTCTTAACTTCATCACAAGATACTGTACATAGGAATCCAATCGAAGCTCCTTTGTTAGCTCTCAACCCTCCCTACGTAGCCTCTCGTGACAGCAACGTATTCATTCTAGAGCTAGAGCAAAATGAGGAACAAAAAAAAAGAGTAAAAACATACAATGGCCAGTATTCTCACATATGTGACAGCTCACATGCTTGTATAGATTGGGTGGGTTGTGCCAGGTAGGTCGAACCACTGCATAGTGAACAATGAACACGTGAGTGGTCAGCAACTCCCTTGAGTCGCTTAGTCACTAGTGCGTGGAGGATATCTGCTCAAGACCTGCTGCCCATCCCTCCTCCCTCTTCTCTAATCCTTTCTTCTCGTAAAGTTAGCTACTTAGGTAATCAATATAACGATTGACCTTTCTTGCGCAACACCGTGACAACATGATCACCCACTGCAATTCTAACTAGCCGATTAGGAGCTTGAGTACGGCTGGTTAGATGGGAAGCCCTATATTCTCCTACCTGTGGTCGTATATGTTAATTTATTCCACGTTGTCATATTTTAAACATTAGAAATAGAAGTCGCAAAGGTCGCCAAACACTTTCTTTCTTTCAAGGGCATCTATACGTGCAAGGGTGCATCGCCCCCTCATGACTACACCTTTCCCCTCTATGTTAGAATACTCATAGTGTTCATTTAGTATCTCCTCACTGAAGTGACCTTATCCGGGTTCGAGCCGTGACACGCATATATAGAAAACTCCATCTGATAACTCTTATAGAAATTCCAAAAATAATAATCTTGTCAAGTCCTTACCTTTGCCAGCCTTGCATCCTCCTCTTTCAATTGATATATACTGGAGATAATTTAAAAATTAATTCTAAAGTAGAATTAAGGAGGAATTGATATATATATCCCGAGTACGGTAAAGTAGCTTTGAGGGACGATAGAGAAAAAAGTATATATACCGGTTCCTACTAAATCATGAACATCTGGTATCTAAAGTCATTGATTCGATCGCGTGCAACTCCTTAATCGAAATACTGTGGAAAGAAAATCCCTCCCGCTAATGAGACACCCTACCACAATTGCGGCTTTTACTCAAAGCCAAAGTTTGAAGCAAACAAAACATCCATTACCCAGAGAATAGCCACCATACCCATATACATAAGGTCCTGCTCACATGTTCTCTCTGAATATACTCCTCCTCTCTGTCGGACTGTCATCCACACTCCCCACACTGCTCTTCTTCTGATGACCCATCCCCGGCCTTTGTGCGCCTTGCCCACCATATATCTCCGTCTCCAACGGCCTCGGACTCACACCCCTCAAACTCGTAGCTTGGTCGTCTCCAAATGGATTACTGGCTCCAGCACGCAGGCTATTCTTATCGTAGTCACTCTGCCGGCTCCTTCCCCTTTCTGGCTCTTGAGATTGTGCACCATATGGGCCTGCACTTGCATACGCGGTCGCACTATCCCCATACGTCGGACTTGTATACGCAGTGTTCTCATTCGCCGGCGCATGCAGACCCAACTCCTGTTCTTCATAATACGCCTCATTTCCCACTCTCGCATCCCAAGCCTCATCTGGATCCAATCTGTGTCCCATCCCTCTTCCCCGCGCACCTGAATATCCACCTAGGGGCTCTTCATACCCTTCGCCTGTCGCATGGCGCCTGTACTTGAGTTTCCGAATTTGGGTGTCGATCCAGCCGCGGATGCCACCGGGAGCGGGAGCGGGATAGTTCGGAGAGGACGAGGAACGGGCAAAGGGGTTGAGAGAGGGGGGCGGGAGGCCGAGACGTTGGGCGCGGATGCGGGAGTAGAGGGTCCAGCCGAGGAAGCCGCAGATAATGCAGAGGATAAGGATTATGACAAAGACAACCCAGCCGTTCATTTCGAGGGTTTGTGTGTTGGAGATGGTGGTGCTGCTGATGGGTCTTGCATGCCCTTGTGTAGGAGGTGTGTGATATTGTCAACTCCAGACGTCACGGCGTGGGAACAAGTGGTGAAGGTTGGCGCTCGAACGGATGATCGTTGATAAGAAGATCGTCTGTCGGAGTAATTAGGTATAATATCGCGCTTTATTTCGGAGGAAGTCTAGCAGACACAGCTGAGGATTGTGCGGATGTCCGATGGATGGGAAGTGTTGATAGCTAGGAGGGGAGAAGGGAGCCGTCAGCTCCGGATGATGACGTAAGATGTAGCTTTCTCTTTTGGCTGCGGAAGGAGGAGTTGGTGGGCTTGGCGCTCGGCACAAGCTGATAAATTCAAACACTGGATTTTGGCAACACTCTTAAGAAAGAATGATGAGTGAATACACCTTTGTTATTTGGGTGAGGGCGAACACAGTTCACGATAGCGACCCGATGCTGTTTAGCGGCGGTTATTGTTGGGGTGGGCCGGGCCAGAAGCGAGACAAATCACATCGCGGTGCTTCAATTTATATTACTGACTTTCAGGCCTGTGAAAGTGGGGTCCCAAGGTCTGTAGCTATGGAGATACATATTCCAACAGTCTACTTTAACAACGCTCACAGCCATGGACAATCAGCAGCCTGAAGGATCAATAATCAAGTTTAAGAACGAGAAAGATGAGGAAGAACTGATAGAGCGGCAGAACTTGGTGACTGTACTGCCTGGGCCGGAAGGAGAGTGCCATTCACAGGTTATACATGTCACTAGTTCAGGGGGAACCTCCATTCAAGAAGTCTGCATCTCCAAGGCAGTCTACTCTCCTCTACCATCATGGGATTACGAAGCCCACAACATTCATGTAATTGTGTCCACAAAATCAGGAACTGAAACAGCTGGGAAGTTCTACTCTCAGGCCTTGGAACCTGTGCTCAAAGCTCTCTTCCATAAAAGGGATTTCTCCACGAATGTTCACTATACCGAATCAGCAAACACTATCAAAGAATTAACTACGGAAGTACTCTGGCCTAAAGCAAACAATGGCGAGAAGTTGCTTGTCATTCTGCTCTCTGGAGATGGAGGAGTGATCGACATGGTAAATGCAATGCTATCAAAGCAGCCCTCCGTTGCGTACCGGGCACCTAAAGTAGCCATCTTTCCAATGGGGACTGGAAATGCGTTAGCACATTCAATTGGCACAACCAAGGACAACACTTCTGGTTTAAGTATTCTGGCCAGAGGGAAACCGCTTCCACTTCCAATCTTCAAAGCTATATTTTCTCCCGGAGCCCGTATGCTCGTTGACGAAGCACGCCGCGAGGAGGAATTGCCAAAAGACTCTACCGGTACGCCGAATCTCCATGGCGCTGTCGTATGCAGCTGGGGCATGCATGCTACGCTTGTTGCAGACAGTGACACTGCAGAATACAGGAAGTTTGGCGTAGAAAGGTTCAAGATGGCTGCCAAGGAGGCTCTGTACCCAGCAGATGGATCTTCACCTCATCCGTACAAAGCCAGGGTGTCAGTAATACGGAAGGGCGAAACGGAATGGCAATCAATCCCGCGTGACGAACACATGTATGTTTTGGCGACCCTGGTATCGAACCTGGAAAAGACTTTTGTCATTTCACCGGCCTCCCAACCCCTCGATGGAAATCTGCGTCTTGTGCACTTTGGTCCCACCTCTGGTGATGAGGCTATGAGGATTATGGGACTGGCGTACCAAGGCGGTAAACATATCGATGAACCGGCCGTGGGCTATGAAAACATTGAGCGCCTGCGGATTCAATTCAATGACTTGGAAGATGATGGTCGTTGGAGGCGGATTTGTATTGATGGCACAATTGTAAGGCTTGAGAAGGATGGATGGGTTGAGGTGGCAGTGGAGAAGAGACATGTGCTTGATGTGCTTTCTGTAGCCAACGAGCTGTGAGGAGAACCACAAACAATCCCGTAAGCCCTAGAGAGGTTCGATATCTGTAAACCGTCATTGCTACCGCTTTGGTAGGAAGGTACTTATTCAATAGCGAATAATGCAGCAACGTGATCCTTCCACTCACAGCCAGAGCATGGTTTCTTTCCTCATCCATCACAGCTTATCCTTATTTCCCTCTCTATCTTCAACATTCTATATCTTTCCACTCACGATGTGCACTGATTCACTGCATATTCTGCACTCATTCATTGGCTCGCAACACTTTATCCATTCATGCTCTGTACCATCCACTTATACTCCAAAGAGGACTGCCCCCGCTCGCCACAAATCCACTGCGAAGCTGTCTCAGAATTTTCTTCCGCGTCCATTCGGGACTGTCCAGGGCAGGAGAAGGAACCCCGTGTGTGACTTTTTGATTAGGTACACTACACATGGCTCGAGCTTTACTGAGCCCACAGCAAGAAACCATTATGGCAGATAGTAACGTCTCAGTAGACGTCTTTCGAACTCTAACCCACGATACCTGCCTCAAGGATCTAGGCACCGCAAATGGGATTCACGCCTTCGAAGCCTCTTGTCTGCGACACCCGGCCCTAAATGGGTCTGATCGCACATTCTTGTTTTTCCGTCCAACATTGATGGCTCTGCTTCACGGTCTGCTTTTCTTTTTATGAATTAATAACTCAGGTACACATTCTTGTTTTCTTTTTTGGATACTGGTTGAATGCAGGCTCAGTTAGCAGGGTTATCAATTCCACCGTCTTTTAATCTTCTTTTTTGCTGGGATGATTTCGTCTTGGTGAGCTTCCTAGTTGATGATAGCTTGCACTTGCGGGTTGAGTTCTATCATCGAGAAAGCCTCTTGAGAGTGGCTCGGGTTCAGTGACCTCAGCTGACAAGAGGTCTAACAGCTGGCGGAAGGATTGCGAATGAGGAGTTAAAGAATCAGGTCCACAGTATGGCGATCTTATTGAACTCCCTTCTTTTTTTTTCTCCTACTTCCTTTCCTTTCCTTCCTCAAATCGACAAAAATTTACGTGTCACTTTTCGCATGCGAGTAAAAGCGGAAATAATAAGGACCACTTTACAAGCAAGTGATGTTCTACTAAGAAAACGAAATCCGATGGTTGTGGCGGCCTCCGCTCTACTTCTTGCAGGGCTGCCACCTTGCGCTACCCAGGCTAAACACGCGTAGAGGATAACATATTTGACAGTTCCCATACATCTGTCGAGGACACACCGTGCCCTCTCACTCTACTGCTAAGGGCTTTTTATATAAAGGGCATCGAAATATGTGGGCCGAAACGGGTTATACAGGTCCCGGAGAGTCGTTCATTCCAAGAAAAATGAATTAGCTTCAGCAATGGAGAACCCAGAGAGAATTAAAGGCCAACTTCAGAAAGATCGTACCCTGGAAGCTGAAGTATAGGCTAACCCAGTGCTCTGCCCCTATCATTCGTTTCGAATACAATCGTCCTTTCAACGCCCCAGGAACGCTCCTCTTTCCTAAGCTGACTATGCGCGATCGATGTTTGCCAACTGTGAAGGAAAGGGGACTTTCGCGAAGCTCAACGTATAATACAGCGTACATTGTTAGTGTTTGTACCAATCGCTGCCTATGTAGTAGCACGTTGCCGTAGTTGCGGTCGAAGTAAAAGAGTGTTAATGACATTCAGTATAGGGGCATTTGAAATTATTGAATAAATTGACACGGTTGATTGAACGTCGAACCCGCTGAGGATGCTGAAAGACCCGACGAGATTACTCTAGAAATATGTAGCGCGAGTTCATGGTCCGGAAAAGGGGCATTGTAGAAAGGCACTGTAGAAAGACTTTCTTTAGTGGATACATCCAATCCGCCAGCATCTAAGGAAATCCCTTTGACTGCACAACACATGCCAATGTCCAAGTTTAGACCTGTTTAAGATGTAAAAGAGTCATTATAAAGACCGATGAAGTTTGAACAAGAAAAATGAAGTGATGATAAGGGGAAAAGAAACGAGGACATTACGACAAAGAAAAGGGTCATTTCGGCATGGGACGAAGAAAATGAGACAATAAAACAATGATATAGAATGCTCCTCGTGGAGATGGGCAAGAACACACCGAAAGTTGTCAACGCGTCTGGTCTTCTACGTAATCGCAGCTCTCTTTTATTCTTGGGTTCACTTAGACGTCGAAGTCACCGGATTGAGGTTATCATGTTGTGGTGGGAAACAAGAAAGAGAAGAAAGAGTGTACCTCCAGGGCTATCACGCAATGCTCACGGCAACAGTGTAAAGTCAAAACGGCATCCAAGCACAATATCGTAGACCCACTGGGCCAAAATATGCGGTTACAAACTCTTGTGTTAGCTTATTCTTTATCAAGCAACTGGGGCTTAGTGATTTTACGTTAGTCTGTCACACTGGCGCCTGAAGAGGCGTGTTTTATGCCCGTCAAATATAACGTTCTTTTGGCCTGGGCCAAATAGCTAGCTGTCAGGCGTAGCTCTGAGGTATACATACGATATCTTAGGTTTCTGTCCATCTTTGTGGTTTATATGCGTCTTTTGATGAGGTTCCTAAGTCACAGATTCGTCTGCTAAATAACAAAAAGGTTCAAAAGTAACCAGTTTAATTCCTGGGGTCCGAGCTAAATTGGAAATTAAGAAGGTGATTATAACAGTAGAATGTAGGATATAGTTATATCCACCGCAAGTGATTAAAACTATTCTTCCTATTTTGCCTTGTACGGGAAAAGAGGAAAGGATAATATTCCAAAAACATAAGTTTGATGTGAGGAATTCAATCTAACTTTATCTGAGTTTTAATGTTAATTCTCGATATTAGTGTCCGAACATAAATACCCAGCCAAGTCACCATTTCACTCTCCCCCAGTCACCAAACATAGAGAGAAAAGGCAGTAATTCACATTCAGAGGTTCCTCATCCAGATTGAAGAAGAGACAAAGCGAAGGTTGACAAAACCCCAAGTAAGGTTGAAGCCACGAGCTGGGGTTCTCCAAGGCCAGCACTTAGTGTATTATGTCAAGATGTGGCACTGTTTCTATCACAGCTCTGTTTCAGCTTCGGCAGTAGGTAGTAAGAGCTGCTCCTGAGTGAAGGTCCCTTTCGTCACACTTGCAAAAAAATATCCTTGAATCCAGTTCAAATTCTGTACCAAAAGTCTACACAAACCCCTATACCTGCAACCCATGCATGATAGACACGAGCATACATATAAGCAACCCGACCAAAATCGCTCAGAAAGTAGAATCCACTCTATGTAGTTATAAGCAGTAGGTCATACTCGTGAATCATCACAAAAGCCCACCAGAATGACCCACCGACTAGATGACGGCCTAAGTCTCCCAGTCTTCAGTCTTCCTTCGACTTCTCTTCACGTCCTTTTTCTCAGTGTTAGTGCTCAGCTCTGCCATCAAAGCTCCCCCTCCTACCCCAATTTCGCGGCTGCCTCTTCAAGAATGCACCCACGGCCCCCAAATATCCTTCATGCCTCAAAAAGTACGCTTGCTTCGTGCCTTTACTCCAGAAGTTGATGGCATAGGACAGTGTATTCATAGTCTGCGCGTGCCCGCCAATGAAACTGCCGCCAAAATAGATGTTTTGGAGTTTGTGCTTTTCGGCGTGGAGGTAGGCGATTTGGCCGATGTTGTTGGAGACGGCGTAGAGGAGCGAGCGCGATATGTCTTCGGGGCGGAAGTGGGTAGAATGTGTGGTTGGCGCGGGATGGGCGGTGGGCGAGGAGGATTTGGCGTCTGAAGGTAATAAGGGGGAGTTTGTTGGAGGATCCTGGGCGGATGGTGTCTCGGCCATGTCACCATCATCGCTGAAACCGCCATTGTCTTCTGCTTCGCGCTCGGCCGCGCGCTTTAACCGGTAGACTTTGCCAAAGGAGGACGCGATTGTGGTACTCTTCAGACCGATCTTGCCATAATCCATGCCGTAAATGTCGCCGACGAGCATATCGACGGCTGTGTTGTCTCCTCTGTCGGCGAGACTCAACATCTCATCGAAGTTGCGGGCTCCGGTGAGGAGAGAAAGAAGTCCCCAAAGTGTTCCGCCGCCTAGAGATGTGCCGCCAATACGTTGATGTTCCCGAGGCCCGGTCACTTTGATCATTGAGACGCCGGAGCCAATGTTAACGAGAAGGTAGGGGTATATTGAAGGCGGCTGCGGGGGGAAAGGGATGAAGGACATTGGGGAGGTTTCGCTGTATGTAAATACTTCGCCGGGGATTTCGGTGATGAAGAAGTCGAGGCCTGCAGGTTTTCCATATTAGCCAGAGCCCGTGATATTCGTAGACCAAGAGGCTTTGTTCTTACCAATGATCAAACACTCCATTTCATCCTCCTGTACAACCTCGACACCTAATGCTTCGCGTATCCGGTCGTAGAACTTGAAAGCACCGCCTCCTGTTGCCATAATACATAGTTCTGAGGGTCCATTGGCTCTTTCGTGCTTGGCTTGCAGCCCCTTCATAAAATCAATACATGCGTCTATTTTCTCTGTCTCGAACTTGAGGAAGTTGAGTCGGCCGCCATCTAGGGTGGAGTCGGGTTCGCGAGAGAAGTAGACGAGTTTGGCGAGCGAGCCTCCAATCTATAAGATACGATTGCTCCATTAGCATTATTCAGACACGGTGATTATGGTGCTGACGGGTAATTGTGGTGCACAGTTGCGCCATGCACTGGATGCACACTTACATCAACAGCAATATGGCTCACGACGGCGGTATGGTTCGGCAATCGAATATCACGGGGATCATGCTCGTAATCCTCGCTTTGGGGTGTTGCAGGTTCTTCATCGTCGACAATGAATGCGCCCTGGACGTTAATTCGCACAGTTCCTGGGTGAGTGATGGTTTCGTGAATGTCCGACTGCGATACCACCGTGGACCTCCGTAACCTCTCCAAAGTACCAACCCGCTCCTCGGGCATGTTCCAATCCCCTTCGCCGGCTTCCCGATCCACTAGAGACAATGAATGTGTCCGGTGAGGTGACATTGAGACGCTGCGTTTTCTCAGAAGCAGGCGGGCGCGCTTGGGGGGGGTTCTCTCGGGTTGCGGCGAGAGCGAACGGCGTCTGGCGGGGTAGCGATATGTTCGTATATCCGAGCTGTGGTGGGGGATGGGCGATGGGTGGTGGTGTTGAGTGAACGCTGAAGCGGCTGACATCTGCTGTAGCTCCATTTGACCCGCTTCGCTTCTTTACTGGTCTTATCTTGAATTGGCGATCGTGATGGAGTTTTCCGCGAAGAATGAGGGCTGGTGGACAAGAGCAACAAAGAACCTGCGACGAGGCGGGAAACTAGGGAAAATGCGCTCCATGACCTCGGCTGGGTTGTCGAATATATACTTCTGAGGTATTTACTCCAGATTTCGGTGCCACCTGCTTGTCAAGCTCGGTACGGGTAAGGGGGGTTACTTGGAGTTGTGGAGTTGATGATGCGCCGAGGGAGAATCTGGGGTTGCAACGGTTCCACCCGAGTCTTTTCAACACCCCCCCTCTCCCTTCCCCTCAACCAAGACTTTTAGAAGTCTCCACGATTCGGCTTCAAAGGTACAAAATACTATCCATGTGCTATATTCAGCTTTCAAGATAAATAGAAAGATTTGTATGTAATACTTATGTGTATCATGGCTTACTTTTCTCATCCGCTTTACTTTCCCGTTTCAGAAACGGTAGAGAAGTCAACGAAGTCCACTGGCACCGAGTTATACGATACAGTAGGATAGCTTTTCATTAGTTAAATGCATTATTCCTTATAAAGTTGGGTGGTGCACTGCAAGTAGAATTTATAGCTCTTTGGGTCACTGCTGTAGTATAAGTCATCACAAAATCGCCCGCCACTTAAATCCACCAAGTCCACAATATAACACAGCAAACGCCCATCTATTCCAAACCACAAAAGCAGCTTTAGGGGTATCTTGATATCATAATAATATACGATCAATAACAATAAACAGTTTTCACCGCTCAAAAAACTCCGAACGCCGTATCCAGCCATCCTTATCAAGTTTAAAAAATATTCGTGAAAAGCCCAAGCTTGAGCCTCAAGAACCAGTTGGCCTCAAAAAAAGAAACCGAAACTTGGAAGTTTTACTCATGATCCTACCAGCGAAAGCCCTTAGCAACCAGCTGTTGTCCAATACGAGATTCCGGTTTGATGATATCTTTGAAGGGGTCGGGGACTCCGCACTGGGCTCTGTGTGGGGTTAGCGGGTGTTATAAATGAAAGAAAGATAGAAGATGACCAGAAAACCCAACTTACTCAATAAAGTTCCTAGCAATATTTCTCGCTTTATCCTTCAGAGCGACCTGATCACGATCCTCAAGAATATTACCCCCCTTTCCTTGATCATAATCTTTGATAACCGAATACCGCTGCGGAAACATTTCCATGTAGTGCATAAACGCATCCTCTTCTTCTTTGGTCCAGTTTGTGCGGTCCTTGCGTGGTTTCTTCATGTCCCGTGGGACTCGGTGCATTTTACCCAACTGGCGAATTTGGTCGAGGTTGCTGGATGGCGGTGGTTGCGTTGTAGCGAGCTCCAACTTCAGCTCTTCATCGTCCTCTTCTTCTCCAAGTTGGGCCCTGAAGTCGTCGGGAAATTCAATGGCAGGCTGATGGCTCGGAGGAGCAGGGGCTGACGAACTTGGAACGAAAACACCGGCTCCGAAATGTGCTTTTTTCCTCACTGGGGCATTCTTGCGTCGGTCTTTTGTTCGAACAGAGCGAACGTCTGTCTCAAAGGTATCGTCCTCTTCATCAGAGCCCTCGTCTTCTACTGGTCTTTGCCGTTTTTTCGATGGCTGTTCTGGTTGTTTTTCCTTGTTATGGACAGCTTGACTGCTACTTGGTTCCTCTAATCCGTCATCCCACGAGATTCGTTCCGCATTGGGTTGACGATCAATAAACCTTTTGCGGTTCTCTTTTTCGATCTTTTCCTGACGCTTGATTCGGGCAAAGACCGCAGCTGAAGAAGTTGGAGGCTCTAAATTTGAAGATGTCTGTGCGACTGGCTCCTCCACAGCTTCCTCCTCACTTAGGACTTGTTGCCATTCATCGTACTGGTTAGCATCCGTAGCATGCGGCACCTCGTGGAACTGTTGTTGCGTAATGACAGCATTTTCTGAAGGTACAGACTTGGGTTGAACCAGAGCCTCTCCGGTTTTTGGCATCCTCGCCTTCAAGTATTCGAGCGCAGCGTCATCCAACCTGACGGGTTAGTTAAAATGGAATTCAACATTTACGAGTAGGAGACTTACGAAGTTTCGGGATCAAACCTTCTACTAGTACGCCTTCTCTCTTTCCCTGTCGAAGTCCTCTGTTTCAAGTGACGGCTCGGGACGTTTGCTGCGGCTATGCTCTTTTTTGTACCCTCCACCAGCCCGTCAATGCCGCCAATTTCTCCAATCGCTGCATCGATCTCCCGGTTCCGTAGGCGAACCCATCTCAGGAGCTTCAGAACAAACTGGTCCCAATTAAACGCACCGCCCAGACTCTCAATATCCACGTACTCCTTGTTCTGAAGTGACTGAGCATCGCGAGGGAAGAACTCCCTAATCCTTTTCACTCGCTCTACGATGATGGCGCGGAATTCGTCTGAGAGCACAGTCCCGTTCCCACCTAACTCATCTACTCCCCAGCCACGCAATGGCGTTTCAGAGTGGTCATCATTGCCGGCTTGTTCCAAGAAAATCTCCTGCACAACATTGTCTGGATCGAATAAATCCCTCTCTGTCTGCATCATATGGGAGAGCACGAGGATAGTCAGTTGCGTCCGTATCTCCAAGGCCAGCTTGAATGTATCATCTAGCAATCTGCTGGTACAGCTTCCAGCTTCCGGTTCATGTTCGAATTTCGGAAGAAAGAGTGTGGGAAATGAGACGTCGAGCTGTCGGATGGCGTCCCACACAGCTTTATGCCCCCTGTCTGATGTGATCATTTGTCTCGCGAAGACAACCAAGTTTGCTTTGTACATGACTAGATCAGCAGGAGTACGAATGGATGCAACATCCAGCTCTGCTCCGACATGCTCTCGCCCGAGCAAGGCCCGAATAACAGTCTGACGGCTGATATACAGATTAGGCGGCTTCCGAAAATTATTTAGATCGGAATCCAAAGCCAGATCGAGTGTTCGAAACCGCTCGTTCAGAGAAGACTCCGGTTTACGAAGGTCTTTCATGGTGGTCACGTCGTCTTGAGCCGCGCCGCGATCACGGGCCAGGAGATTTAGGAACCTTTTGGATGTATGATAGAGGTCGACTAAACCATACTCAAGGATAAACTCTGAGTTTAGGTCTTCTGCATCGGCAGCTGTTGTACCGGACATCTCGGAAAGCCCTCCAGGAGAACGATGAGGAACGTGACCTTCTCCTCCATTAGGAGGGGGGGTCTGTGGTATGTTACCACTGACAGGTTCGCTGATCGCTTCCTCCACGGTAGTAAGATCTAAAACGCACAATGTACGTCAACACTTGATGTTGTTCAGGTTAGGGTTAGGGTTAGGATAGGGTTAGGATAGGGTTTGAGCAGAAATTTAACAAAACAAAAAACCCTCGGAGAAGCAAACACTGACCCCATCAAACCGAAAATGTAACTGAAGAATATAATAGCACTAACCTCCTATCACTTGCTTCGTTGCTTTTCCCTTTGTTTGCCGAGCGACGCGACTCCCGCGCGTGTTGTCGCTTTCCATGCTGGTTTGTCGGGCGGTCCGCCGCGTAGAAACCCTGCCCGTAGAATGGAGTTGAGCATTGTCTTCCAAGTCACGGCTCTGGCTGCGCGTTACTCGTGGTTGCAGCATGTTCTGTTTTGATGGAGCTTGTGGTGCAGGCGTGACGCGCCGACTTGACGACCGGACGCCTCGGCTAGCCATAGCATCAGTTTGTGATCCACTGGATACAGTGAACACAGCGAATGCAGTCTGATGTGTTGTTGACGCAGAATTGTCAATGAGATGGTGAAAGAGGAAATGTGGAAATGTTTGTTGTGGTTGAGACGGAACCCGCGTTCTCCAGCCCTATGCGAACGCACGTGATATTGATACAGAGGTGCGCCAAGCCGTTCAAGGAACGGCAACAAACGTTTGCGCTCAGGCCACTTCTACACTCCTCTATATTTTCGTTGTGGTAAGAGGGAGAGAGAGGAAAACTTCGAATAATATTGAATGGAAACTTGCGCATCAGTAGTCTGAGCCGCTCATTGAGCACCTTCTCTGTCTCTGTTACTGCTCAATTGTGCGTGCACTTTTTGGTGCTGAATAGCCCCCTTGCGCAAATCATCAGACCCCTAGGCCTCGCTACCTCTCCACTGTGAGCAGCATCCAGCAACCTTCACCCCTTCGCCCCCCATTCCCACAATCACCTCCTATCCGCCATCCCCTTCCTTTTATCGGGCAGGCTTTCTTCGTCACTCTTTAAGAGACTCTTTGTTTCCTTTATTTCACGTCCCACCAGCCTGTTATTCCTTCCACCAGTTAGGCCCCTGCTCGCATTTCCGCTGACACCATGAGGGTACCGCCTCGACCGACTCCTATCTTGTTATTTCTTTTGCCGGCGGTGCATGTTTTCGCATCTTCATTGACGAGTGAACTTGACGATAAGACTGTCGCTCGGGCTGCCCCGGTTGCCGCCTATCCCGCCATCAGCGCACTTCCTTCCGCAGACGCACTCTCAAAAGCAACCAAAGATGCGCCCGTTGATGGATTGGACGGAAAACCACATGAGGGTCCCCATGTAGATGGGAAAGTTACAAATCTAAAGAAATTGGATAGTGGAATCGAAGAACTACGACCGGGAGCAGAGAGGATCACACCGAAGAAATTGACAGACGAAGAAGCCGCGTCACTCGGACTTGAAGCTGATGGAGTTATGGATGACCCCAATCGGGCATCACCCAAAGGAAACACTGGCACGGAGGGTGGTGTTTCTGCCAAAGCCAAGGATCGTCTGGATCTTGAAACTAAAACCGGTCAAAGGGTCGAGAAGATTCCGGATCCTCCCAAGGAGGCTCCTCCACTACCCCAGGGGGAGCAGGAGAGGCTAAATGCTATCCCGCCAGCCGAGCCTACTGCTCGAAAGCTGGGAGCCCCAGGCTTGGAGGTATGTGCTGTTCCGAACAATTGTCTGATTTATCTCCTGACATGACATACTTTTTCCAGAAACCAGATGACCTCCCTGACAAACTTCATGATATCCCACATCCTGTTCCTGCGTCCCTCGGGAAAGACGACCCTCTCGACACTACACCTCCTAAAACACACTCCGGTTCTGATGCCTATTCAGACGGTGAGGATGAGGCTGCTGGTGTTATCCAGCCGTTTCATTCCTTTGTACTATCTTTGACAATGATTATATTTTCCGAAATTGGCGACAAGACGTTCCTCGTGGCCGCGTTAATGGCTATGCGACACCCACGTCTTGTGGTATTCTCTGCAGCGTTTTCAGCCCTTATTGCAATGACAGTTCTTTCGGCAGTTTTGGGCCATGCCGTTCCTACGCTGCTTCCGAAGCGATTTACAACATTCGCAGCAGCAATTTTATTTCTGGTCTTTGGAGTCAAGTTACTTCGCGAGGGGTTGGCTATGAGCCCTGACGAAGGTGTCGGAGAAGAAATGAAAGAAGTGGAAATGGAACTAGAGGAAAAGGAACATCTTGCGCGGAAACATGGTCACAGGAAATCGTCCATCTCACCTTACGCTCTCGAATCCGGACACGCTTCTAGGCGGTCTAGGTCGAACTCGCGGTTACCCGCTCCTGCTCGGAGTCCGTCCTCGTCCCCCTCTCGTTCGCCGTCTCCCAGTGGCTCCTCTCTTGCGAGCATTATGAGCGGTCTGAACAATCTTTTCTCTCTGCTGTTGAGTCCCGCTTGGGTCCAAACTTTTGTTATGACTTTCCTTGGAGAGTGGGGTGACCGGAGTCAGATCGCTACAATAGCAATGGCCGCTGGACAAGATTATTGGTGGGTGACGGGCGGAGCCATTCTGGGTCATGGTATGTGCACTGCTATGGCTGTTATCGGCGGCCGTGCCATCGCTGGTAAAGTCAGCATGCGTGTTGGTAAGTATACCTTCTGAAGTCGGTTGATTGAGTGCTAATATTGAGGGTAGTTACTTTGGGGGGTGCCATTGCATTCTTAGCATTTGGCGTGATCTACATGGCAGAAGGCTTATACAGTGGTTAATATCGCTGGATAAATAAGCATATGACTGCCATTCATTTTCCCAGCATCTCACAGATTATGTCTGATAGAATTCACTTCGCAACGGCTAGACATCCGGCTTATCTCTTGTAATACAATTATCCCGGAAGGTATGGGACGGAATGCGTGAAAATGGAGCGTCTGGAGTTGGCGGTTTATGGGTTGCATACTTGGGCTTAACCTGGGGTAGCCATCCTCTATGGGTCTGAGAATAATACTGTTGTCGTCACTGGTCAAGCCCTTAGTGACTTTACATTGTTTACGGTTGCAAGATGAACTACGGTCTCTAAGCCAAATTCAAGACGTCATTTCCAGAAGGTATCTATGCCACGTGGTTGTGGAAAATATCTAGTTCCTTTAGGCCTGAAACTGCGGCGTCAATCGGGGTCATACAAGTTGTACCTTGATGTCTTATACGATATACGACCATACGTAACCTAAGACATACCAGCCGTAAGCCCTTTCTTTTTCTCTCAAGATTCACTTTCTTTTCGTATCCATACCTTATTTTAGCTTCACTCAGGCCACTACCTAGGCATTTACGCTCTCTCATCAAGCATAGGTTTCTCTAAGGTTTGTATGTCTCACGGCTGTCTATGTATTTGTTTGCAAATGTTAATATCTGTTGTGAATTTTCACATGGTGGATCTCGCAACATGCTTTGTTTTGGTCGGCGTCCCCCGCTCTCAGCTCAAAATCATATTCTTCCATAATCCAATCATCTCTACCGGTAAATCACACAATCTAGAACTCTGCCCGCCTATCCTCTCCAATTCCGTCTACGTTAATCGATTTCTCCACACCCACCTGAAATTGGAGGCTTATAGGAGGATCTGGTCCAGTGCAGTCGTGTGGCGTACCTCATAGAAAAGCCAGTGCCAAGCATCAACAACGCATCTTCAATCACTTAAATGATGTGGCATATCAAGCCACAAGCCTTTGAGGGATGACAGTATTCTTAACTTAAAAGTCTTCAGCGGGCGCCTGAGAGACGGGCGACTATTGCCAAGTGGGCTGTGAGCTGCTTAGGGGTCAGAGCTCTATAACCAGCACAGTGGCGGTTCTGGATTTGACTTCTGATGCCAGAGTCGCCGCTGAAGGCTGACACTCTTGTAGATAGTGGTTAGGATAAAATACCCTCTATATCATTTCCACTGTTTCAAGTTTGGTGGACATTTCTACTCTCTAAATCTTCTGTCTCTCTTTCCATCCAATCTCAGATTCTCGTTTTTTTATTACCAGTATGAGACTCTCAAAGCTTCTATCAGGCTGCGTACTTTTATCTATGCTCGGCTTCACATGCGCATGGCCTGGAATGAAGACGGCAATGAATGATCTCTCGAAACGGATCGCCCAAGAGGACCATCCCGACGACGGAGACAGTCCCCCTGTTCTCATTGGTGACCTCAAAGAGGGAATTACAACTCCTGTCGGTCAAATCATCGCCAATATCCTCTTGAAGACAGAATCTGCCCAAAGCCAAGTCACTGGCTACCTTCCCCCACTCCTAGGAACCGACAAATGCAAAAAGGACACCTGCTGCGTATGGTGGTACATTTCCGCCGCCATGACTCTAGCTTTTAAAGGTCCTTCGGGTCGCTGTAACAAAAATGCCCGTCAAGCCATCCGTCTTGGATTCCACGACGCCGGAACTTGGTCCCAAAAGCTCGCGGACTCCGGGCAAGACTATGGCGGTGCAGACGGCAGCATCGTGCTCTCCGGCACTGAGATCCATCGTGCAGAAAACAACGGTCTCCAAGATATCATCGGCAAAGTCAAAGTCTGGCAAAAGACGTTCAAAGTCGGCATGGCGGATCTGATTCAGTTCGCCGCTATCCATGCTGTAGTTTCGTGTCCGCTGGGTCCGAGGACAAGGGTGTTTGTGGGAAGACAGGATAGTAGTAGGGCGGCGCCTGATGGGCTGCTGCCGGACGTCAATGCAAAGGCGGATGATCTGATTAAGTTATTTGAAGAGAAAACTATAAGCCCGCATGATCTTGCCGCGCTAGTCGGAGCGCATACCACGAGTCAGCAGTTTTTTGTGAATAAAAACAGGGCTGGGGATCCACAAGGTATTTGATTAAGTTCAGTCTGAAGAGAGTCGAATGCTAACCTTGGATCAGATGGGACCCCTGGGGTATGGGACACGCTCTTCTACAACCAAACAATCGTAAGTCTTCCCTGAACGCTAGACAGACCTAACTGTTACATCGCACAGGGTACAGGTCCACTTCCCAAAAAGGTCTTCCGTCTTCCAAGTGACATAGTGCTAGCAAAGGATCCCCGAGTAAAGCTTGAATGGGATCAGTTCGCTGGACCGAATGGACAAAATCACTGGAATGAAGTAGGCTAGTTATCCACTTAAGAAGCTTTCCAAGACAGCTAACTGGTTCAAAGGACTATGCTCAGGCGTATACCCGTCTTTCGCTTCTGGGAGTGAATAATATTAATGGCATGACTGAATGTACAAAAGTGCTTCCAGGAGCGCAGCCATCGTTTAAGGGGGCGCTTGAACTACTGATTGATCAGTAGATGTTAGCCTGAAGGTCACATGACTTTCGCTCTCTTCCCATGTATATAACGCCCCTCGCAACTGGACACAATCATCCACAGAACCATCTACACAATCATTCGCAGAACCACCTATCCAATCATTATCACAATACACACTTTCCACTCATGTCATCTCTCTCTCACCACATGTTTACAGTAAACTATGGCGGTTGTTTGAATGATTTATGAAGCTCTTTTTGAATGAATCCGCAAGGCCTGTAGGAGATGGGACTGAGTGTATATATGGGAGCCTCCTAAGCATTCGTTATAGAGTTGATACAGGTCGGGATAAACCTTCACAGATACTAGTTGTGAATCGCCAAAGCCTCCCCTATTTTGCGCCACATGACATATTCTCCGGAGATATCTTGACTACAAATGTTTTTAATGGTTTGAACTAATAGGTTGAACGACACTGTGGAGAGTTGGTGGTGGATTACACTTCAAAGGGGAGTGCCTTAACATTTTACAGAGATGGCCTGCTCCCTAGAACGGTGCCCTAGACAGCCTGCTCCCAACGAAGAGCGTCGCGAGGTGACTTCACTGCTCGCGATTGTTCATTCAACAGTCAACCTGCTTGTTTCACCCTCTCAAATTCCCATGCATCCTTAGCGGTAACTTTCTGATAGCTCACTTCACGCCCATCCTCATGTTCCCAAGAGTCCACTCGCCCCGCGCTTCCTCTTCTCTCAAACAAGCTTCGCATCCTGCGTAACCACCCTCATCGCCATCAGCTACAGTACAAATCTTCGATCATGCCCCCACACGTAGCTACGCCTACACCGAAACAACTTGCTGTCCGCGAGCGCCCTCGTCCTCCACCGCCCGCCGTGACTGCAGCAGAGGAGCAATGGGTCTTTACGGAGGAGGAGTTGCTCCAAGCACCATCCATCGTGGACGGAATGTCACCAGAGGAAGAAAAGAATGTGCGGAAGAAGGGATTCAATTTCCTTTATCAAGTAGCGGTCATGCTCAAGTTACCTCAAACTACTATCAGCACTGCGGCCGTCTTCTTTAACCGTTTCCTGATGAGACAAACTCTTGTTGCAAAGAACGGTTTCAAACCATTACATCACTACGTAAGTCTCTTACATGGTATGGTGGAGGGACACAAATCTAAGGCTTCTTAGCAAATCGCAGCCACTTGTCTGTTTCTCGCGAGCAAAGTTGAGGAAACCACCCGGAAAATGAAAGAGTTCGTTGTCGCTTGCGTGCGAGTCGCGCTCAAGGATCCGAACCGACTGGTCGATGAACAGACGAAAGACTTTTGGAAGTGGCGAGACACGATTCTGTACAATGAAGACGTCATCTTGGAAGTCATATGCTTCGATCTCACGGTGGATTCACCCTATAAAATCATGTACGAGATGCTCAAATACTACGGCGTGGAGCACGACAAGCGGCTTCGCAATGCAAGCTGGGCCTTCCTCAATGACAGTTCAATGACCCAACTCTGCCTCCTGTTCAGCTCGCGCACAATTGCTGCTGCCTCACTCTACTGTGGTGCCAGAATGGCCGAGGTCGAATTCCCTGATGAAGACGGCAAGCCATGGTGGGAGATCCAGCTTGTCAAAATACGCGATATTCGACGCGCCTGCAACATTATGGTGGATATATACGAGCATGTGCCGCCAAAAGACGGCGAACGGAGTATCTACGTAGGTCTACGCACGCCGGAGGACGCGGATCCTCTTGATGCGCAGACGAGGCTAAGGTCTGAACAGACGCCCGGATCTCCCAACGCCGTCGCGGGAGG
The DNA here is from genome assembly GCA_010093945.1 of Delitschia confertaspora ATCC 74209. Taxonomy (NCBI): domain Eukaryota; kingdom Fungi; phylum Ascomycota; class Dothideomycetes; order Pleosporales; family Delitschiaceae; genus Delitschia; species Delitschia confertaspora. The sequence goes on along the minus strand of ML994052.1, from coordinate 34,281 downwards.
CATAGAGAGCGCTATGAGTGAGCAGAGTCTGAAGCGAGGAAGAGATGGATCTGAGGAGCATGCAAACGGTGTCTCTGAGACGAATAACGGCACGGACAATTCTCAAGATCAAGACCCTGGCAGAGATTCCAAGCGCCCAAAACGGGAGCAAAACGGAGCTGCGGAAGCTGCAATATCTTTGAGTGTAGATGCATCCCAAGAACCCGCTAAACCACTGCAAGCAAAGGACGCAACCACCCCCCCAGAAAACGGCACAGCCCACGAAGACAATGTTAGCGAGGAGGGAGAAGTATCAGAGTAGGTCCCTGTTTACCCCTTAGTCTTGTGCAGACATGGAAAATTCACTGCCTTAAAACATCACCAACGCCAACCTTCGGTTCCTGGTTGTAGTTGCTGTCATCTGTCAGTCGTTGGGCAGCATCGTTGAGAATTTTCATGATCAATTACGGCGTTGAATGGATGGCTTCATATTATACATTTCATCAATGGGCATGATATCTCGGGGCTTTCGGAGTCTATATATGGGCAGGTTTTACATGGAAAGGTTATTCACACCACAAGATACCATTGGGCTGGCTATTCCATTTGCTTATTCACGGATCTCTCACCAGCACGGCCTCCTCGGACTCCGATATTATCCATGAGCCCAAATGAGTAGGAATATCCTGATAGAGAAGGAGGAGCTCAAATGATTGCTTTGATTTCATTGGAAGCCTATATGTGTATATGTATTTGACAGCGGATCAAGACATACAATCTATGAGGCTTTCCTCCGATGCTGGATATGTGTGATTTAGCGTACTATTAACTACATACTTCGTATAAAATTGTTTCTCGACAGTTCTATCCAATGCTTTATTTCCTTCTCCACAATCTTCCTATCTTACTGGAAGAGAGTTTGGTTATAACTGACGTTGAGGCACATAGTGAGTACAAGCGCGAATAGTAAACTTACGGAGCCACTTTCGAGCCTATTGAGGCAGAACCAACGGCTTTACTACCTTCATACAATACGATTTGGACATAGTTGTGAGAGTAAACTTGAAGACAATCCAGCATCCAGCCAATCACAATGTCCAACGCCACTATACCGTTCACTCCCCATGAACCGAGGTACTTCAGGGATGCTCATCCTTGCAACGATATATCAACGACGCCTCCATATAACACTCTCTCACTATTTCTAATTCCTTCCTCTTCCTTTTCTATTCATCTGTCTATCTTTATCTCTCTCATCAATCGTCCAGTCTATTGATTCAACCGTCCCACATCCTCAGCTCTTCCTTAGAATCACATCCATATCAATATCCCCCGTTGTGACCTCATCCCCATCCCTCCCCATCGCTATAATGGAATCGTCGCCCTCCGCCCTCTTCAAACTCCTCGTCCCCAAAGCCCCTTTTCTCCTTAAAACCGCCCTCCTGCACACCCTCTCCTTCTCCGATACCGCCTCGAAATGGGACCTCCGCACTGAACTCACCGTCAAAATGCTCCGCGAGATGCTGGGTCCCAATGCGAGACCAACGCCGATTGGGAAGCAGCAGAGGATGACGATTAAGGACCCCGGTGTTAAGGGGAATGTGTGGGTGAGTAAGGTGCGGTTTGAGGTTGATGGAGAAGGAGGAGAAGGGGATGGGCAGAGGGATGAGGTGAAGGATGTGGTGGTTAAGGCTGTGGAAGAGATGGGTAGTGGAGAGGAGAAATTCACGGTTCCGGAGTCGAAGGCTTTGGAAGCGGAATGGACAGGGTACCGCGCCGGTGCTGCTCCCAACGAGCCCGAACCCGCTGGACTCATCGAAGCCCAGAAGTACGAGGAGTTGATGAAAGAAGTTACGAACCCCGTGACTTTGCTGTACTTCCATGGCGGCGCTATGTATCTCCTTGATCCAGCGACTTACCGTCCTGTAACCGGGAAACTGGCGCGCTTGACAGGTGGTCGAGTATTCTCTGTTCGGTACCGATTGAGCCCGCAGAATCCTTTCCCTGCGGCACTAGTCGATGCCCTACATGCCTATCTCGCCCTCCTCTATCCACCTCCCGGCTCTTACCATACTCCCATCCTCGCCTCCGAAATCGTCGTAGGCGGCGACTCCGCTGGCGGCCTCCTCTCCACCGCGCTCTTGCAACTCCTCCTACACCTACATCGAACCAAACCGTCGGACCAAACTCTCCCCAAAATCCGCTTCCATGGGAAAGACGTCGAGGTACCGCTGCCTGCTGGGTTGGCGCTAACGAGTCCCTGGTTAGATGTGACAAGGTCGCTGCCGTCTATCGAAAGTGGAGTCAAATATGACTACCTGCCTCCCCCTTCGCATACTTCACGGAAATCGCCACCTGCGGACGAATGTTGGCCCGCGAATCCGCCACGCGCGGATATGTATGCTGAAGGAAGTGCGCTGTGCCATCCGCTCGTGTCTACGCTGGCGGCGAAGGACTGGACAGGCAGTCCACCAATATTCATCGTGACCGGCGAGGAAATGCTGAGTGACGAAGATGCTGTCTTCGCACAGAGATTGGCGAAGCAGGGCATTAGGGTCAACTGGTGGCAATTTGAGGCCATGCCGCATTGTTTTGGGATGATGATGGAGTGGCTGGGGGAGAGTAGACTGTGTTTTGATACTTACGCAAACTTCTGCAAGAACGTGGTGGAAATGAAGGGGCAGGTGGAGACTGAGGGGTGGTTTGTAGAGGCAAAGACGTTGATGAAGCGGAAGATTGAAATGAAGGAGATGAGTAAACTGGCAGATGAAGAGGTGGAGAGGTTGATGCGGGAGGGGAGGGAGAGGTTGGAGAAGAAAGTTGGGACTGTAACGGCTATGCCGAAGATTTAGAGGGAGGAGGTTGGTGTGTTTCGATACTCTGTGGAAATAGAATGTTTTAAAACCTAAGCAACAATCCATGGGCTCATCACGAGAGTAGGTAGACCCTTGAATTCATTGATCTTTCATCCTCTTACTTGTATTATAACTTCTTCAATACCAGGTAGGGAACCCGAGCAATTCTGAATATGGGCAAAAAGACCAAAAGTAAGCCTTGAAAGCCCTCCTCAAATAAACACACATAATCTTCGAGAGTCTCAGGGGAGTAAGAGCCACAAAAAAAGAAAAAGAAAGAGGTCAATGTGGGGATCGAACCCACGACCTTGGCGTTAACGAGTATGAAACTATTAGCACCACGCTCTAACCAGCTGAGCTAATCGACCAGACCTCAAATATTTGATAAATATTAATTTGAAATTAAGCTTTATATACCTATTAAATAAAGCAATGTGTGAGTGTGCGAATAGCGGGGTCGCATCTGCACCTTGGGCCCCGCACCAGTTTTAGAACAACGCCACCAAACACTATGTAAAGGCTCTTTGCGTGGTCAAGGGAACAACTTAAAAAACCGAATTGGTAAATTATTTATGAAGAGATTGATTTGTTTTAGTTTTCGCATTATCACTCACTGTTTTGCCCCTGTCTAAACCGATAAAGATCCAAACAAGCTTCCTTTCCATTCTCTGGTAAGACAGACATCGGATTATGCAATAAACCTACACATTCTAACACTGCAAAAAATGGTTCCTTGGAATCCGCTGCAATAAACCTAATTAGGGATCCGCAGTATGATGCAATAGCAATGGGCGGGGATCGGAAAGGAGAATTATATTCAGGGAAGCCTTGGGAAAGGAAGTGTGTCTTTTTCCGTATTTATGCCTGGAAAACACTTATATGGAGTAATGTAAGCGTAGTAAATTCTTCGTAACTGTCCTAGGTAGTACAGCAATTCGGAAGCGACTCGAACTCAGATATTATGTATGCTGTCAGTTACTAAACATTAAATTAAGAGTGTCTGCTAGTTGCCGTAAGGTAGCTTTACTTCATCTTAAAGCTAACGTACAGGGCTCAGCCGCCTAGCAAATGCGGATAGGTAGGAGGATATCTTCTGAACTAATTCACCACCCGGTGCCACTTGAATCAGCGTAGACTACTTATCCATTTCGTCAATAGACATAAAGCCAGCGATAACTGGTATCAGGGGTATCTTCAATTAACCATAATAATAAGGCTATCCGACCCTTCAAATTCCACACGATCCAACTTATTGCCTGTCAAAACCCCCACTTCTCCTCTTTATTAACTCACCTCTCCCTCTCCTTCCACTACCCTCAACGCTGCTCTCCATACTTGTACCGATACCGGAATCATGGCCCAACCCTGCCCTCGGCCCTTCCATCACGAAGTCGGCGTCCTCATCATCTTCATCATCTGCATCTTCAGTCTTGAGCGAGGGAAGCGGAGGGAAATCCTTCAGTTCCGACGTCATCGGCTCATGTTTTATGTGAAAACTTTGGCTCTGAGATGATGAATAATGCAGGGGAGCATGAGAAGGAAGTGTGGGGAAAGTGCGAGAGGTATCTGACATGGGGGTGGTCGGACCGGAGTTGTCGGAGGTAGGTTCGGTCTTTGGGGTCGACGGTTCATGTTCGTTTTCATCCTTGATTTTGAGATTTTCCGGGGATAAAGGCCCAGAAGGTTCGGAGAAGAGGAAGGTAATGGCGCCCCAGGTGAGGAGGAGAAGCGTGATTTCGACGGACCAGAAGAGGGTGGTGAAGACGAGGAGTGACAGGATGCGGTAGTTGTACATGATATATCTGAGCCATTATTAATATATCCTCAATTATTGAGGCTTTGAAAAAGGATTGAAGAGTGGAAGGAGAAGAAACATACCTCAACCCCTCAAACCTCGCCACAAATCTCACCCTTGCCGTATACACCTCCAGCGGCCCCTTACTCCTGACTTCCAACCTTAACAAACTCGGCGTATTCCGCCAACCTCTCTCAAACTCCACCCCCTCCATCATCCTAACTTCCACTGTCTCTGCCTCGTGTCCAAACCCAGCAATGTACAACGGCAACCTAAGCATTCTGTACGCTAGTTCCGTAATCCGCGACCTATACGTTAAAATTGCCGGTCTTCTTGACCGAGCCAAAACAATCCCGACATCCGCATTGCTGCCAACAATTGGTGTTGTTGCACTGGAGCCGGGCCTCGGAGCGGAAGATTCCTTCACACGCCCCGCGCTCTCCCCCCAAGAGAAATCATCAACATCCCACTCTTCCCTCCACCCCAATGCCCCTTTCACAGTCTCGCTTACACTCTCCGGTCCGCGCAACTCTAGGCCCAACATCCAATTCCCAGCTTCTAGATTTCGCTCGCTGCGCGGTAGTTCCATCTCCACAATGACATCGTACTTCTGTCTACTCTTCAACCCCCCTTTCCCGCCCTTTTCGACGATATTAGCGACCGCATAAGGAAACCTCGGTACCAGATGCGGGGAGGAGGGGGCGTGTTGGAATTGCAGGTATAAGGGGACGGAGAGGCCGTGCGCAGGGATGTAGGCATAGTAGAAGGTGGTGTAGGCGAGGACGGCGAGGGCGAAGAGGAAGATTGATGTTATAACGAGGAGCGTTGTATGCAGATACGTTCGGAGAAGAGTGGGTTGCGTTAAGAAGTAGATTGGGGAAAGTATAGTATCCTAGGGATTCAATTAATTAATTTGCTTGTGATAGTGAGGGTTTGTAGCGGGGAAAGTGGAGATTATGATACCTTAACGATTATGGAGAGCGGCTTACGGTCCTCGAATTCTTCTTCCGCCTCAGACATCGCGGGCAGACTCAGTAAGGGAAGAGTTAGCTATGGGATGTCTGGTGTTGAGTTTGAATTATCTGAACTATTCTGAATGTGGTGAAATGGGTGACGTCGGCACCGGAGGAAGCTTGGACCACCAGATCTCAGCATGCCATGGGCGCCTTGCAGGTTCAGCACGCGCAGGAAAGTATCGGTGGCACGTGAAAGACATACATCCTGTAAGGCTCTACCCTGACAGATGGGCACTATCAGGGCATACGGGACTATATTCGAGTCTATATCAGATGCAGTGCTCGAGACGTTGCAGAAGAGGCAGAACAAAAACTTTGAAACCTTTTTCAATTCGTTGAAAAGCCACTAGCATCAAACCAACCCAATATATACACCGTCGTCCTTCCTCATCCTTACTCATAGACACAAAGAGAGCTCCCTGGAACAACGGCCTGAAGGAATGCCTCCAACCCGAAATCCTCGCAGCGATAGCGACAGTACCAAACTCCGAAGCCCCGAAGATCGTTACGTCGCTCGTTCCCTAAAGTACATGGTATCATCCCCCACTACCGTCTAAGTCCTTGAAGAAAAAAAAGTGGACGACGGTTAAAGGAAATCAAGAGAAAACGTCAAAATTCATTAGACAAAAGAGAATAATGGGGTATACGACATCCCCGTCCGTCCAAGAGCCAAATCGCGATAGTGGCATCAAACCAAAAGTGGCGCCGATGTTCTCCCATCTATTTTGATCCAGGCCGTTACGGCATCTGACACGATACAACCGGACTAAAGGAGAACTTTTCTAAGATACTTAAATAAGTGTAAGCGTTTTAACAAGTCGCAGCAAAGGAACTTGAAAGCAAAGGGCCGTGGTCGCATTAAGTCGTTTCATGTATTACCTCAAGAGAAGGTGCCCATACGTGGACCGCGAGGTCCGTTTATGGCGCCCAACCTCCCGGTGTTTTTGGTGATGCCGGTGAATCCGGACCCTTTCATCTTCTTGGCAATGGAACTCCGCTTTCGTAGAGGCGACATGAGCGTCTCAGCAGATCCGCCAGACCGGAGGGGTCGCGAGACAGAGGCACGCAGATCGGGGTCGTAGGGGAGACGAGCCAGAGAACGGTGATAGTTCTGGTTATTTCGGAAAGCGGTGACCACGCCACGGTCGAAGTGTTCAAGGTAAGCATCCGGGTTCGTCCGCCTACGGTTGGTGGGTGTCATGTCATTAGCCATAGGCGTAGGATGAGCAGGCGTGGAGCTTGGGAGAGCGAGCATTGAGGTAGCGGGAGTTGCAGGAGCGTCGGTACTCTCCTCTTGTTCAACATCGGTTGCATCGCCCTCTGGCCCAAAATTCATAAATTCCTCGATATTGACATCTTCACCGAACTCGTCCTCGTCATCATCATCAAACTCGTGATCTTCTTCGTCACTCAAGATTGTCATTTGCCCGTTTTGGTCGATGTTAACATGCTGGTAAAATGCCTCCGGTGGTCCATCAGTTGAAACACCAAGAAATTGCATGACGTCGGTGGTGAACATGATGTCCGTAGCATTAAAGGCGAATGCATCATTGAAGTCGCTATCCTCAGCATTGAAGTGATGAAGAGAGGCACGGGGACTGTTCTGTGCTGTGCTGGTAGTACTACTGGCAACGTACTGGCCGCGCCGGATTGATGGTGTTGTTCGAGGACGATAGAAAGCAATCGTCTTGGTGGTTCTGTTGGTCACAGCTATGGCCTCATTGCGCTCCTCGTGAATGAATACGCCGCAGACCGGAGGAATTATCCTGCCAGTGGGTTTGCTTGATCTCTGGTACGGAACTGGGCTCGCAGCTTTGGAGCCAGGAGCAGAGGCTGGGCGACGAAGGACGGACTTTTGTTGAGGGGTCTGAGGAGCGGGTGACGCAAAATCAGAGTCATACTCATCGGTCGTATCGCCCATGTCCGCTGATATATACGATTAGCCAAATGTAAGTTAAAAGGAGCAAATAAGAACGCACTTTCATAGCCACTGGATCCTGCCTCAGACGAGTCGTCATCAAGTTCATCAAATGCGTCTGGGTGCGAAAAGCCACCGGCTTCTTCATAGTCCCAGAATGAACGCTCGGATGCGTCCGACTCGTAATCGCCGTTATCGAAGTCAACATTGTCGCTCTCGATCATGCGGTAGACATTTGCAGGAAGCTTGTCCTTTTCGAACAAATCAGGCCAAAGGCTGGTATCCAACTCTGACTCGGAGCTGCTGGAGCTGCCTGACATGTTGACTTCGTCATCGAACCGCACCCGTTTGGCAGAGGCGTCAGAAACCTTTCTTGGCCGGGTTGGCTCAGGAGACATCGGCTGTGGATCCGGTTCAAAGAATTCGCCGAAACCGACATCGGGAAACACGTTTTCCAAAAAGTGGGATTCAGAGAATCCACCTCCGCGGCCAAAGTAGCTATCGTTAACACTATCGAGACTAAGTCGGCGGGCATCATTGAACAGTTCGGTAGACTGTTCAGCATCATTGATCAACCACTCCTCTTCTTGCTGCTCAATCTCTTCAACATCGGATTCTTCACTGATGAGGTTGACGCCGCTGTAGTCTTCATCGTCGATATCGATGTCGATGTCGTTGGTCTTCGCTTCCTGCTCATCATCGGAATCCTCTAGGGCATTCTCGGGAGCATCGGGAGACTCATTATTAGTGTCTTTTTGGTAAGCCAACAAGCCATTGTCGCTGTTGCTGCTGAGTTTCCGTGCTAGCTTTCGTCGAGGAAACCCACCCTGTTCAGGATTCAGGTGACCTGCGTCTCCGAATAACACCGAGCTATTAGATACGTTGCTATACGTGCGCTTTTTGTTTCGCATGAGGAGTTGCCCCACAGGATGCTTGCTAATGTTCTTCCCTGTTCCACGAGCGGGAGCCTGTTGAGTGTCCTCCTCAGACTCATCATCTTCAGCTTTGTGAATATGAATAGCCGGACGCTTTCCTTTGCCTAGTCCGACACCACGGGAAGGGGCCATGATTTCTGCATCAGTTTCGTCATCTTCTTTCTCGCCACTACTGTCAGGTTCGTCTTCTTCTTCTTCTTCTTCTTCTTCTTCACTGGCTGAGGGTTCGCTTCCACGACCTCCCCTGTAAGGGCTGTCCTTTGGAAGGTTCTCGTCCACGACAACGGCACCTCGGTCATTGTTTTGTGTGCTACTGGATAGATCAAAGCCCATCTTGTAGTCTTGATAATGCTTTCCGCCAAACTCAGCAGCAACTGATCCGGGATTTGCTGAATAAGCCATGAGGCGTGATGGAGACTGTGACTTTTGTGTATTATGAGAGTGGTTTGGTTCGGTAGGTTCGACTTTTGGCCAGATGTGTTGTAGATCGCTCGAATCGTTCGAGATAAGATCGGGTATGAATGAGGGGTAGAGGAGGGAAGAATTCGAGAATGGAAGTCGTGTATCGGTCGAAAAGGGGAAGGGGTGGCGCGCGGTGGACTAGATATGTAATGGTACTTTGAGAAGACTCGTAACTATGTTGAGCCTTGAAAAGTTTCTCGTCGGCGTTCAGGCGGGTGGGATTTGTCTGAACAGACAATGCGGAAGATATTTTCAGCAATAGAGGCAGGGCAATAAGTTGGGCCAATTGCTATCTCAACTGCGGACAGAGACGCTGTACGCAATTGAAAGTGTAAATATCGTCGTGGAGGTTAGGATTGTTACTCGTTGGCTGCCGGACTGGAGGGACACAGGTGGTTCTGTATGCCCTCCAGCGAGGGATTTACAGCTCAGCGATGACCTGCGGCATTGTCTCGACGAAAAGGGAGGTTTTGATTAAGTGTGGAAACAGTGTCAAGAGTACGGTAGGGCGACTTCGTTGTCTGTAGGTTGGTATGAAGAGGGGACGGAGGGACGCGGGCGAGAAATCAACCTCATAATTTTGCGGATGAGCAGGGCTTGGCGCACTAATTACTCTTTGGACGCTAGTGCCGGCGGGTTGCATCAGCGGTGAGTAGAGTCATACGAGCTGTGCCAGTCGCTGCGTACTCTTCAGACTGGTCTATCTGGTCGCTGTACATGTCTATGTAGCTCAATTCGTCCAGGATAAGCCCTTTATGTCCTCTTCTTCAAAGATATCAACTCTATTCTCTCTCCATTCTCTCCCCATCCTCTCCCTTTGCTCGCGTGCTCATAGAAAGTCCAGACTGTCAAGAATTTCCTGCATGTGGTCCCTAGGTTCCCCACCACAACTAACCATCCTGCCCACCAGGGACCCATCGCAGCGTCAAAGTCCCCAGCGCGAGCGTCAAGCGTCTGCGATGAGGCAATGGGGCTAAAAAAGAGAACATGCAGACAAACGGCTGAATCTAATTGGTGTGCCCTCTCTCCCTCCGCACTCCTGCAGCATCCCTGCGTTAGAAGCATGCAGACTGGATGGATTGAATCTGCTGCCCTCTCTGGGGAATCTCTGCTGCTTAGAGCCGTCATTTTTAATATATCCCGAGTGCTGAGGTCAATAATCATCCTCCTTGCCGTTTCATGACTCTTTCATCTTTCTCAGAAAAACGATAGTAAAGAAGCTCGGCCACCACTCCCACGAACCGAACACCGATCATCCCTCGGCGTTTGTTGTAGCAGAGGGGCAAAGCCATGTTCCTATCGATAGTGAGAAGGGAGCCTTGTCCCTGTCGAGAAAGGCGGTGTACGGTCTGCCAACATCCGCTTCACAGAAATCTCGTTAGCAACGGGCCGCCGCAGAATCCCGAATCCAGGCCTAAGACACGAGTCGGAACTGTGGAGCATCGTCCTCAACTTCAATGTGTGGGTTAAATCACGTGGAAAGGTGAAGTTTCACTCGTCATGATAAAAAAGAGTAAGACTCATATCTAGGCAACGTTATTAGCGGTACACGAACTCTGAGCCGTTTTGGAGTGTGTTCCAGCAGGGTGCATGCTCATAGTGTCACTCGAAACTGGGAGCCTAAGCCTGAGCCTGTCCCGTCATCCGATCCGGAACTGGAGCGTTCAACGTGGCAAGTTTCAACCAACCATCCGCATCCCGATTGGGCAAGTCGATGTGTTATATTAGGACAGGGTCACGCAGTCTCGCAGGAGTTCCGACGTCAAGCGTGAGGGGGGATGCGCGTGGAATCTGAGATCGCAAGTGAGGTCTTTTTCTCCCAACGAGCCTCAAACTTGGTAGAGGTCTAGGAAGATGGCGTCAGTTCTCCACAATGTCGTAGTTTCCAGATAGACGGTATGTCGATCGATGGCATCATAACTTCACTCCGGCAACGTAATTCGATTCAATGTTTGTTGTGAACATCGTGGAGGAGAGAAGAGTGCATTCTTATGTTTGAAGCTTGTCCTCAAAACCGAGAACAGTCGGTGCTGAAGGAGGATCATGTTCAATCTGACCTAGACTACCCAGATTGTCAACGATTTCTTCATAATCCAGTCCAAGGTAACGAAGAAGATTCACAGCCCAGCCTATTACCTCCCGTAACTCTGTTTTCCCCTCGTCCGTCAACTGTACACGAGCTTTCTGCCTTTGGTCCTCTTCCTCCTGAGCTTTGCGTAGCACAGCTCGGACGGTCTGGATGTTCGGTTTCACCCGGCCTAGAAAGACAAGTGTTTCCTCAGAGGAGCCGTGGATCTCAATGTTTTCTGGTCGACGGGAGTATTCTTTGCCTTTATCGACTTTATATCGAGGCATTGTAGGCAGGCCGCCAGGAGAATGATATGCGATCAGCTCTTGGGTATTCCCGCCATAGCACCACATCTCCACCATACGTTTCCCTTGCAAGCTGCCATATCCATCAAGCACCCCGCCCAAAATCCGGTTGAATTCCCTTGTAGAGAGGCATACACGCTCCCGGCCCCTGCCCATTATGAACTGGGAACAGAAGACTTTCCAGTCATCATGGACGGTCGACAGCATGATCAGTATGTTATTCAACTCAGCCCTAAGATTTGTGACGATTAGACCCTCCCACGCATAAAGAAGGTCGGTAAAAGCCAATTGCGCCATCTCTCTCTTGGTTTGTGTGGAACAACGAAGCAGCTCTGTCGCAAAACTCGCAAGTATTTCCGGTCGCGGTCGGTAACCTGGGTTCTCCAGGACATAAGTCTGCATCTTCTTTACTGTCTCCCAACGGTGCATCTGGATTTGACTGATGATGAAAGCCGTAAGAACCTCAGCGGTAAGACGAACAACTCCTCGTTCATCAGGCTGGCCCGAAATTTTGACAACTTTCATTACCAAATTGTCGTTCCCAACCATATTCCCAAAGCGGACCACTGAGGCAGCAATCGAGCTGTTGTGATACAGGTTTGGACTTATCAGAGGACCATCTATATCCTTAGCGAACAAAAGCCATCTCCCCAGTTCAGACGCCCCTGTGTCCGTAGAAAATTCAAGTAACTGTGCAAGCAGGGGCAGAGGAATCTGTGGATGAAACCCCGGAAATTCGATAGGCGCGAATATACTTTCAAAGTGAGTGTTCAGCCGAACCGGAGGAATCTTCTTCAACTTCCCAAAGAACTCAGTCATCGATCGTTTCTTATTGTTATCTGTGTAATGTTGCAATTGGGTCAGCGTGCTGATAACCCCAGAGACATTACCCCTTTCGATGAAAGATCGGATAGCACGATGTAGTAATCCAATTGGCGCGGCTGACGCGAGAAAGAAATAGGGAGGGTTCCCGTTTGCTTCCAAAGATGGAGGCGAGACATTGAATGAACCAACTTCTTGCCCAAAGTTGGCACTGAGGTCTAGCAGTTGTAATAGAAGCTCCGGGCGCTTTTCGGGATTTATGCCTTCCGATTCCAGGAGGCGAATGATGATCGAATCCCATGAAGCTGCCCCTAGGCTAAGATTGTTGGTGTCTAATAACTGTTTGAGGTTTTTTATATGTGCAAGAAGCGTTGCCGGATCAGTTCCTCTTAGGCCTACCCCAACCCGCATACTACTGACGAGGCCATCGACGAAGGCAGTAACAACCTCGCTACTTATTCTTTTCTGGGTCAGTTTGCGGTAGTCTGGTTCGCATCGATCACTCCTAGTTCCACCAAATATATTCCAACTCTTTTGAGTAGATGTCTCCGACTTTTTGGAAGCGTTCATGAATTCTTGCCAACAGATGAGTTTCCAGGGATGCTTTCCATGAGAATCCCCCATAATCTTTTCGAGAATTGCCATCCCATCCAGCAACCATCCGCCGTGGAGACATGACCAAAGCACCAGTTCGAGCCAAACCTCAGGACTCATGCCCGCGACTGCAACTTTAAACCGGGACCCCGGAATCTCACGACCGAAGAAGTACGAAGCGTTCATTTTGTCTCGCTCAATGTTCGTGGACGCTTCACGAGCATTCCAGCTGGCGTCAGACAGAGCTGTAAAGATTTGTGATGAAAGCAGATGCAGCATCGGAGGTTGTTGGAGAGCAAAGGGACTTTGTGCAGGTCGATCCAGATATATAGACTCTGGAATCATCTCTTTATGGTGTAAGTAAGCAATAATCTCCAAAACATGCGTCATAATTTCGGACGCTTCTTGTTCGTTATCGACTTCCGTTGCAGCCAAGATCATATTGCCCAGACTCCGCCAGACCTGGCCAAAGGCGCTTTTTACCAAAGTGTGTTCGTATTCAATCGATACTGGTGGAGAGGTGATTTCATCCAGGCTCTGCCTGAGTGTCCGTGATGGCCGAACTCTATCAAGAAACAGCGGTCGATTCGTGACCTCCTCCAGGGATAAATGAGGATCCGGCCATATGACATTTGTGGATAGCTCCAGAGGGGCAGCAGAATCTAGTGCTGACGGACCATTCTCTACCAGAGTATGTATCAGCCATGTTGCGGTATTCCATCTTCGCTCATTCAGAGCCAGATAGCTAAGAAGATCATGCGAAGCCTTCTGGCCATCGATAAGGAAACTGGAAAGGTCTGTCGCTGATGCTGGTAGTGCAGTATTAGTTTTGTCCGAAGGTTCTTTTCGGAGGTGAAGAGGGATGTATGGTTCGAGCAGTGTAAGCCATTGTTGGATGTCGTGCTGAAGACGTTGGTCTGGTCTCGGTATGCAGCCTCTAAAGGTATCTCTCAATATCTCCGGGGGATACAAAGGCGCAAAAGTCGTTTGAAAGGTAGCGTAAGGCCTTCTAAAGGATATATCTCTTTTGAAACGCGGTCGTTTTGCGGGAGACAAATTTCTCCTGGATGCGGGAACGAGAAAAGCAGGGGCTAGATATTCCGGGACCGACCAGGTGAATGCGGTTCTTTGCACAGACGGACGAAATGCGTGTATCAAAGCATTCCTGCAACAGGTATGAGAACTGCACATTGAGGCTTGGTTGAGGGGGGGGAGTGGTGAAGTGTTTGGTTACCCTCAGTTAGAAGTTGTCTCGAACTTTTTTCGGCAGGCATGACGTCCGCGTGAACCGACGCGACAAGGTCCAAGCTTCGACCTTTATTTATCTCACCCAGCGTACGCTCCAACCTTTCCCTTTTTCTTACCATACATTTCCCTTTCCTTTAACATTTCCATTTTCTTTCAGTGACCCTTTCGCGCGTGCAAGCTGAGTAGCTTCTACTGCTTCACTTTTCTGCTGTTTTCTATCCTCCTACATCGATATACACAAGCAAACACGCCTCAATAGGCAGAACAGCATCAATCATGCCATACCGTCTCGGTAAGTATCTTTTAATTAATGGATTGCGCTGTTTCCAGTTCATTGTTAATATTCCACAGAGTTGGCCAGCTCAGGCCGAGCCGGCTGCAAGTCTGTAGAGTGTAAGAAAGCAGGAACCAAAATCGACAAAGGCGAGCTCCGATTTGGTGTTCTTGTGACTATTCAGGATCACCAGAGCTGGACTTGGAGGCACTGGTATGGACCCTTCAATTGGCAAATGACTCTTTGTTACAACAGCTACTGACCTCGCTAGGGGATGCACCACACCAGTCCAGATTGCACATCTCAAAGACGAATCTGGTGGCGATACCGATATGGTTGATGGGTATGATGAACTGCCAGCCGAACTCCAGGAGAAGGTCAGGACTGCTCTTGAGGTGGGCCATGTTGCCGATGAAGATTGGAGAGGCGTAAGTCCATTAGAACCATTTACTACTTCCATATCATGTTTCTCACAAATCAGGATGTCGAGATGAACCGAGAGGGCCAGAAAGGTATGAAGAAGAAGGCATCTAAAGAGAAGGCACCCAAAAAGAAAACTGGGAAGGGTAAAGGTGAAGAAGAGGGGGACGACGGCGACGAGGAGAAGCCTGTGGTCAAGAAGCGTGGACGCCCGGCTAAAGCTGCTACTAAGAAGGAAGACGAAGACCAAGACGAGGAGCAGGAGAAGGCTCCTGTCCCAAAGAAGCGTGGACGCCCCACTAAGGCTGCTAAGCAGGAGGCAGACGAGGAAGAAGAGGTTCCCGCTCCAAAGAAGCGTGGACGTCCTGCCAAGGCTACTCTAAAGCAGGAAGAAGAAGAGGAAGAAGAGGCTCCTGCCCCAAAGAAACGTGGACGCCCATCTAAGGCTGATGAAGAGGTCGCTGATGAAGAGGTCGCTGACAAAGACGAGGCTGACGCGCCTGCTCCGAAGAAACGTGGACGCCCAGCCAAGGCCAAGGACGCAGATTCAGAGAAAAGTGTCCCACAGAAAAGGTATGTTGTCCGATTTCCAATATACAAGTGCTCCTTTGTTAAAATAGAACAGGGGCAGGAAGCCGAAGAAGGCTGCCGCGGAAGAGTAGGTTAAGCTACGTTCTAGCGGACTAGCTCTAATCATTCCTTTTCAGTTGCTAACTGTGTAATCTAATGTTGAGGCTTTCCCTTGCACCTTGGGTTCCACTTCATCTTGCGGCTTACGTTCTACTTCCATTCGCACTTTACGTCCTATCTCCTCTCGCTCGAACCGAGTTATTCGGTGGAGGGACGGAAACCAGGGGGATATCCCCATTCTTTGACGTTGTCTTCCATGCTACATTCTCTCAGACATCGAAATTGTTTGTTGTATTATTGATACCCAGGCAACACGGTGCCGTGCATCATTAATGGCATGGAGGTGGGTGTTGCAAAGCGGAGAGAAAAATGTTAGCGTTGTGCGGGTTCAATTCACTTCTGTATCCTCTGTTTCCAGTGTCCATGTGGTCTGGGTGATACGGCCACAGCAATCAGGCTTGCAAATTCCTCCATTTGTCAAAATTTAGTCACAGTTGCAATCAATGTCTCCTTACTTCATCCTCCACAGTGTCTTTTTCAACCACCTCCTCTTTCCTGAAATGCCCTTGCTTCTCGAACTGTTTATTATGGATCCTCTGAAACCCAAAATAGAAGAGTGTTAAGGGGGAAAGATATAGCCGTGTGATAACTGCACTTTGAACTTGTGAGGTGAATACAAGATTGAATTCTACCGAGTTATCTCTGTACTGAGAGGAGTTTATATATGACTAAGTCGTGGCGCAGGTAAGGCTGAGGCTAATGCTATTGGTACGCGGTTCCCGCGTGACAAAGAGCCCCAACTCACCAGTATACGAAAGGCTCGGACAGTTTCTAAACAAGAGACCTTAGCGCACGAGCTTGTTGAAAGCTTCACAAATCACTGTAACGTCATAGTGCGTGTCTTCAGACCCTTTATTTCTAAGATTAGTATCCGAACTTCTTGCGAGGCGCGGCGCCAGTGGAAATGGTAGAAGTAGTTTTAGAGCTGCTTGATTTCTTTTCACTTATTCAGTACATGAGGATGTGCGGCAGATGGAACACGATTTTTTGAGTTCTGATAAGCTAAGGAAATACTGTTTCTACCACTGCCAGCACATACAGAGAGGGAAAGGAATCAAAAGATTATCACACCTAACAAGGTATATCTTAAAGGGAAATGGGAGCTGACAGTCTATATTGAGTCGCAGACTTCGGTGCCAGCAGAGGTGTCCGAAGCGGTACATGAAGAAACGGATATCTTTTCCCTTATTTGGTATATGCGGGTCTACCGTAGCGGGAAAGAGCCTATAATAGGCTTAGATAGGCTTAAAGAGATGCTTTTCCTCCCGTTGATATCTGTCAGAGGTAGCCTTCTGTTGAGCACAGGCAAGGAGCAGAGCAAATTTCATTTGTAAAGGAATAAAAGAGATATTCCGTGTTGATTATTACACCAACAGAAAAGAGGAAAGGAGATTATATACAAGGCATAAAATGGCGTAATTATATGATAATTGGCAATGTTCAACTTCAAAGCTTAATGCCTTCTGGCTCTACTCTAGTAAACGGAGTGATCTCAGCATGTCACGTGCTTTGGATGCAGAGGCCACAAACGCAGGTCTTAGCACTGAACACAACTTAGATAGATTCACTGAAGAAAACCTTATGCTCATGAGAAGAGGAAGATGAAGATTATCACTTCAAGCGGGGTACGTAATCCCATCTGGTCTGCATTAAGGGGATATAGTTGGAATTTATAAATGGATAGCTTTCGTCTTGTTCGGGCGAGAGACCTGAACCGAACTTAAGATCAGCCCTGACTAATAGAATTTGAATGTAGATCTGGTGTAGAAGAAAAGGTGCTTAATTTAAACCGAGTACTCAACCGTTTATTGTTATAGAGTTCACTGTTCTCATGACTGCCGTCTGGTATATCAGTTCGAGGGTCGAATCTCAAGCATCACTCTTTCTATAGATCAAATAGTAAAAGTGATTTCACCTTCAACCTTAGAAAATTCGATCTCAAAGTTTTGCTCAGAAGTTTGTTTATTTCTTTTTATGAATTGCAAATCATTTGTGGAGTTGATGCGGTCAAAAACTCTGAGAGATGATTCGTTGATGACAGCATTAACAAATCATCGTGTCAAAGCTTTTTCCAGCCTCTTGCATCACGTTTCCATCATTTTCAGCCTCTCCTTTTCCACATCCATCCCCCTCGCCATCCGATGTCCGATTTGGAGCAAATTCTTCAATGATCTGTAAGGAAACCTAAGGGAGAGTTTCCCTTATTTTCGAGTGCACTACGCAGACACTACACAGACTTCGTTTCTGTGAGGTCTGGAAACCCCTTTCCACGGATGCGAAGCCGCTCCAGTACCTTCAATGGGGCAATTTGATCAGCAACATTCGCGATACAGCACTTAATTGAGATCAGTGGCTAACTGGGCTATACTTACTTGCATGGATGACGTCCTATGGAAAGCATATCCTCCCCTTTGTACTACCTACCATCACCCTGATTCACCCTCTCTTTGGGATTTTGTGGTAATGGATTATTACTGATACTCTATAGTATTCCACTTCTCGATTCCTACTCAATCCTAAACTTACCGGTAATTCTGGAGGCTCTGTACCTCGCAAGAGCATGGATGATGGCAGTCCAATGTTAAACCGACGACAAGATATCAGTGTGGTAGATTATTAGGTATAATCGGTAATATCTATGAGATAGATTTGTTTTGTTGTAAAACTACGATTTGGAAATGGATCTTCGCTTGAATTTTGGCGCGGAATCGTCTCGTTGCGATACCTTCTTTCATTTTTATAATGGTGTCATCATTATCCAAATATGATTTCGGCGTCGTAAATTGCACCCAGCAAACTGTTTCCCCATGCCCACCTTTACCCCCCTCCCCTTCCAGTTGTGACGCGGGTACCTGCATGGTAAGTGACTCTGTGGAGCGGTGAAGCTGGTGAAAGAGGGAATCACCATGACGTACCTCTGATAATTGAGGATATAAACCCTCTCTCAGAACTTCTTTGAGCTTTCTCTCCATCTCTTCAGTATTCCACACAATATCCTCCACTCCTAAACAACAGTCTCTCAAACTCAATTCGACCAACAACAATCATCGAACAACATGTCTCACCAAGCCGACGACAAGTATGAGCAAGAGAACGATAACGCTGCCGGTCCCGACGGTGTTCCCCAAGATGACTCCTACGCTACTGAAGGACCAATCCCAGTCCAGAAAGATGATTCTCCAGTGGAGGATGCCTATGATCCCGCAACTGCTGACTCCGACAAGCAGCTAGGTAATTTTCTCACTTTCACTTCCCTCTGGAAAATAACTAACACCACACAGAGCGTGACGAGGCTGAGGCCATAGACAAGAGCAACATCATCAAAGAGCGCACTCGCGGAGCTGCCAAGGAGCCCGGCACTTATGCTGAGCCTGGAGATGAGGAGGGCATGCCCTCTCCTGAAGACGGAACTTCTTCTGTTCGCTAAAGGGGACGCTGGGTGTCACTGTTTTTGACAATGGAAGCATTGCTATATGCGTTCAAGGCCGGCGATGATACCACATTCATGAATCACGATGTACCTAATGAGGGGTATGAAGGGTTTGGCAGATTAGCCTAGGTATACCATACCTTTCCTAAGAAATTTCAGATATTGGAGGAATATCACAATCTCCTCTTCTCATCTCTTCCTTGAGCTTTTTTGGTGAACTTTCGTTTTGAGTGTATACTCGTGTTTTGAAGATGGTCTACGTGGATAGTCCCTATGCTGAATGCCCTTCTGAGAAGTGAAAGTGAGACACAAAATCTAAACAGTAAGTATATGCTTCGTTAACTTATATCTCGGCCACCTATCTCAACTCTAGGATTGCCGCAAATATTCTTATTGCTCCTTCGTTCCGTTACCTAGAGTCCACTTTACTTTATTTAGGGTAGACTTATGCTTACGAGCCCCAATCGTTATTACAACTAAACGAATTCACCGTCTGCCTGACTGGTAGAATACCCAGAGCTGGGATAGGTACTGCCGGCAACGGTTCAGAAGAAGATAACAATTTGGGGTACCGGCTAGGAGCTTTGCTTCTTACGCAGCATGAAAGATGTCCTAAACAGTGCTACTCTGCTGAGGCATTGGTGGGCTGAAAGTGGAAGACGATATGCGTAGTGAAGCCTAAATACTTAAATAGGGCGAAGAAGATATATCTTTAGAAAAGTCTTCTTAATCACTATATTACCACCTAAGGCAGCTATTTTGACTACTCGTACTTCTTCTACACTTTAATCCGCCTCTACCTCTCTCTTTAGTTTCCTCTCCTCTCTACTCTCAAGATAATAATTAAGTTGAATTGTCCAATTATTATCTCAAAGCTTCCCTCTAAGCACTTCAATCTATCTCGCAAACGTCAATTCAGAATCACTATCTTATTCTCTAGTATGGCCATTTTCATGCCATCCAAGGGAACCGATGCCCAGCGAGGCAGCACACACCTCTGTATCTCTGGCGTCTCCGGATTTCATCCCCTTCCCACGTCAATTTCTTCCTTTTTTTCGGGGCCATAACCTCTATGAAACCTCTCTGAACTTCGTTCAGCCCCGATTCTAGGCAATCAGGGCCTGCCTTCTGGGCTATCTAGCGCGGTTCCCGCGGTTCTGTGTACACTCCGCAAGATCCCTATCTTGTACGCGTGAGTAGAGTGAATGGCAGGGAGGATTACCCTTACACGCCCAGACAGATTTTTTGCCTGAACAACTCACCCGTTGAGTGCAACCGCGTCACTAACACAACCATCACCAACGACCGCTTCAACCATCGCACCTCCACCATCACCACTATGGCAACAACTGGCATCACACCTCTGCCTTCGATTCCCGAAGTCGACGAACCATTGCGTACACCCCCTCTCCTCAAAAAACGCGCATCCTACATTTCCTTCCTCGTAACTAACACCTCATCTTCTTCTCCAGAAATCAATCCTGCGCCTACAGGAATGACCCATTTCCGATTCTCGCGGGGCCTCGACTTCCGCACACCGCATGACCATGCTCATGGCCTCGGTGCTTCTGCGCCCGTGACCGCACGTCAGAGTCCAGAGTTGGGGTTCCAGTTGAACGGAGAGCAGAGCGTGGCCGAAGAAACCAAACTCCGCGCCTTCGTCACCGACGAACACGCACCTCCTGGATCTTGTGGAATTGGCACGAGACTGCACAGCGATACTTCGAGCACCGGCGACGGTATGGGCGACGAAAACGCGCGCCCAGATACTGAGAATTCACTGACGAATGGCGCCGATACGAGCAACGGCAATAGCACTCGTAATGGCGTAAATCCATACACGCCAGGTACCCTCCTCCCGTTCCGCACCCCCAGCGCTCCTCCCAATCCGACCTCTCAGCGTGCAGCTCAGACGAATCCTCTCTCGTACAATCGGCCTTCCAACATGGCCGACCTACTACTCGCGCCATCACCAGAAAACCTCCTACCTATATCATCGCCCCAGAACCGCAACACAAGCCTCAACACAAACAGCATGTCGGCCAACATCAACATCAACACCTCTAACTCTAACAACGCAATCACCCATATGAACAACCTCCGACGCGTCCAACCCTGCCCCATCCATGACGCCGACTGCCCAGGCGAAGGAACAACAGGGCTGTACGAGCAAATTCGGCGCGAGTTGGGTGTGCGGGAAAATTATCCTGCTATCATGGTGGGCGGCAGAGAGGGGAGGGATGGGAGGAGTATTATTGACTGGGTTGCGTTGTTGCGGGAGGAGGTCAGTAGGCGGAGGCAGTTGGAGAGGTTTGGAGGCTATGAGGGGTTTGGAGGCTATGGTGCTAGTGGAGGAGCTGGAGTTAGCTTTGGGGAGGGGCATCATGAAGAAGAAGGGGGGGGCTATAGTGGTTATGGTGGTTATGGCGGATATAGAGGACAGCAGGGTGGGTATGGTGGTGGACCTAATTCTGGCGGAGGACAAGGTGGATATGGGGGTCACCAAAGTGGGTATGGTGGACTTAACTATGACGGTGGATATGGAGGTCAAGGAGGCAGATATGGTGGGCAGCAGGAACATCAGGGCTGTTATGGTGGACATCAAGACCCCAGTGTGGATATGGCGGACATCAGGGTAGCTATGGCTATGGACCTGGAATGAACCGCATGAGCAGCATTTACAGCATGGGTTAAAGAGTACACGATCAGACACTGGTCTGTCAGATGGGTATCGTTATCAGTGCAGAAGTATGTCTACTTGGATCGGGGTCTTACAAATTCTCGGGGTGCAACGGAAATACACTGGACACGATTGCAGATTATGAACTGGGACTCAAAAAGGTGGAGGTATATGGATGACGGCTTACCGCCACAATCATGGCGGTGGAGTTCGGATAGATATAATGCTTCTCCCTTCAATGCTGAAGGATTGTCAGCAAGCCTTCCTTCGAGCAAAACTTGTATACTCTTAAATAAAACCATGAAACCTAGAAAAAAAGGAAAAAAAGGCACATGCAGCATAACAGTGACAATTTCGAAAGACTAACCGCCAATCAATACTTAGAATGTTTAGAAGGTAATCGATCCTGATTTTAATGTTATAGAGAGAATTAGTGTTGTTGACCATTTGTGCTTGCTATTTATTCTAATCAATCTATCCTATCATAATTCTAATCTAAGGACACAGGAGCTAAGAAAGATTGAAACCCACAGACTCTTCATTGCAGCAACGAAATCTTTCCATTAAATGAAGCCCATAAGAGATATCCGGAAAGAGTCCACACCAAAATCACCTAAGAAGGAGAATGATCAGGAATCAACCGTTTAGCATCAAGTTTAACATTAAGGGAAGAACACCACTCATGCATAACTCCTATATTCTCTCACCCCAAACTGTAGCCTCAGAAAAAGAACTGCTAGCCATTCATCATCTACAAGCCCGGCCAATCTACTTCAAGAAATCCTCTCAAATGGGTATGTCCCATCCTCTGCAACTCCATCACCACAATCAAGGTCTCCAAAAGAAAGGAAAAATAGGAGAAAACCAACCACGTTCACCATTGCTGATTCGTAATACCTGTGCGGCGTCGCTGTCTTATAAACAAACGATTTCCCTTTTTCATCAACCCCCCTAGACAACCAACACACCAGGACCAGATAAAATTGAATACACGAAAAGCGCCTACCGCTCAGCTAACCAAGGCTTAAATCCTTGGCTTAACCTAAGCCAACCCTTCAATCCCCTGCGCAAGCCTCTCCTCCATAATCTTGATAAGAACAGGAGGAACTGCTTCGTCGGTAGCGCGAATAGTAATGCGATACATCTGCGCGTCATGTTAGTCTTCATACACCAATATCGGAAACCGATTCGCACTCACCATAGTATCAAAGTTTGGCTCCAACCTCAAAAGACACCCAAACTTCCCCCCCTCACTGGTATGCAAAACAGTAGCACCAACAATGTTCTTGGCATTGGGATCGACACCATCCAAAATCCCCCACTTGAACCCCTTCACCACTTTCCTTACAAATTCCATATTCATTGTCCTGCCTTTACCCGCCAGACCAAAGATACTCTGGGCCTCACGTGGCGCACCACCGATCTGCTTCCACCGCTTGAAGAAGTCGTCCGCGCTGAGTTCGGCAGCGTCCATGTACTTGTGCAATACGACGGGAAGTTGAAGTGTCAACGCTTGGAGAGCACCGGCGAGGTAGGATATCCGGATAGTTGGGGGAGTAGTGAAGACATTTTTGGCTTCGAAAATGATGGTTTGGTGAGTCTGGCCTTCGGGTGGAATAACGGTATCTGGCAAGCCCTTGATGTCCGTTTTCAGGGCATCAGCGGATTGGTTGTCCAGTGTCGTCGTAAAGGAGCCCATAGGGAAAGAGGATTTGTTGGTGAAGTAGAAGATGACACAGCCAAGTTGGGCGCGGTATTCGGTACGCAGACCAATCTGGATCTGAGCGTCTTCGTAAAGGATGCCTTCCGCGCGGAGCAACAGTCTGTTGTAGCCCGGCTCCCAATCGGGACTCAAATGAGCAGCACTGGCGAGATTTGGTGCTTTTGATACTTGATTAGAGTCGGCATTCAGATCCAACCCAGCCAGATCATTCACGACTGAGGAAGTCCCGTTTGCCCCATTTGCATTCGCGGGAATTGTGTCCTTTCGCGTTGGTCCTGCTGAAGTAAAACTGCGCTTCAGGCCAGTATTCTGCGCCAAGTTGAACTCCTTAAGATCAGCATTGGCATCTCTGCCTCCAACCACCCAGGTCCGCTTATCGCTCGTAGTTGCGTGTTTCTGGTGAAGTCGGGACAAAAGTGCTGACGTCCGTTCGGGGAAAGGTGGCATCTCGTCGCACACTGTCCGTAGCAGATCATCCGTAGGTAATGTTGCCAGAGTGAGATATTCGCACGCTCGCTGCTGTAGCTCAGAATCCAGGGAGTGGCTGTATGCCCTGAAGGACTGCAATAGCTGCGGTTTGATTTCGGGGAATAAGTTGACAAATTTGACGAAACAGGAGAGCAGAATCGCCCGCGTACTCGAAGAGCAACCCCTCATCTTTCCATACAAGGCCATGAACTGCTCAATCGGACTACAGCCTTTGTTGTCTGCAATCAAATGGCCGAATTCTCCCAGGAGATAACCACCGATCTTCACAAGCGTCTCATGGCAGTCGCCCTTAACGTACTGCAGGATGTGCTGAGCGGCGTACACTTGCAGTTCTTCGTTGTTGGTCACAATTTGAATCACTCGTTGCCACACCTCGTCTCTCACATGGTCTCCGGCCATGGCAATAAGCTTCAGTGATATATCGACATACCACTGGACGTCAGTAGCGTATTTTTCGGTAAGAATCGCAATTTTCAGAACCATCTCTTCCCTGATCGCATAATCGGCCGATTGCAGATATCTCAGGAGCTCATTGACAATCGCTTGAGAATTTGTTGGGTCGCACATACTGTAAAGGAGGTCAAGGCCCTGTCTCCGTACGCTAATGTCTCTATCACGCAGCGAGCCCATAATTATGCTTTGGTGCTTCTTAATGGGGTCCAGAGTTTCCGATCGGGCAGCCAAATGGGTCATGGCCTCCAGGCCAAGGTAGCGAACATTTGTCTCCCGGGATGCGATAAACTTGCCCAACCGGGTTGAGATTTGGACCATCAAATCCTGTTCTGTATCCAAGTGAATCACAAGGTTGATGGCTTCAAATAACACGGCATTTTGGGCGTTATTTTGCTGAACATTTTTCGGCATTTCGAGGGCTGAATCCATAATCTTCTGGAGGGCTTCACGTAAGAGCTTACGGATGTGTGTATCCTCTAGCCAAATAGTTAGAGACCAACGTCCAATATATGTGGACAGCAGCACAAACCTGGAGGTTGATAGTATTGGAGAAGTCTTAGCAGCTTGACCTGTATCCAAGGACAAGGCACTTTGTAGTAGTAGTAACCTTCCGCACACTCGCCATCAACGACGATCCGCTTCAGTCTATTCGCAGCTTTCACGTAGCTCCCTTTGTACTGTTCAGGATTATCCTGCACTAGAGCCATGACCAACGAAGTGACTGAAAGTGCAACGCCCATATCAGGGTCGTCCATTAACGATATTATTCGTTCAGCCCACTCATTCTGTACAATAGCGGGGAACTTTCGATATAAACGCAAGAGGGTCAAAGCCGCCTTCTTCTTTACGAACGCTTTCGACGCCCTTCTGAAATTAGTCATCATAGTCAAGCTGCATCCCGTGGTCTCACTTACGGAGAAATGAGAAGTCGGTGAACATCCGAGCTCAGTGCTTCGCCCATCTCTTTTCCACCAACATTGGCAATCGCATGCAACGCCAAGCAGTTATTCAGCTCATTATGATCCAATAGATCTTTCCGAATACTATTAACGACAAGATGTAGTAGCTCATGCTCCTCGTGTAGAAAGAGCGTAACCGCAAGGTATCCGATTTGCTTTTCAGAATATTTAGTCGCTGAAATCAAATTGACGGCTTCGAGGTGCCCGAAATCGACGTTCCACCCGAGGATGTATATATAAAGAAGCTTTCCGAGGTCAGCGGGAAGAAGGTACTAGGGACTAAGGCAGTGCTACCTTGCAGACGTATTTCTTCTTCGAGTAACCGTTGAGGCCGCCGTCTGGAGGGGTACGTTAGACGGATTTGTGAAGATGGGGGACAAACATGTTACCTCTAAACTTTTGCCTATTCGGAGAAGGGTCAGCAACTAATTCTCGTCCAGGGTCCAGCAAGTACTGACCGTATGTTTGCCAATTCCTTGTTTATCCTCTTCTCTTCTAGCTCGCGCGCTCGAGCATTTCTAAGGTCTGCAATGAATGAAACCAGACCTATAGCCAATGTATCAGCGGCGATTCAATATCGAGATCCTCCACTAAATTCTACCTCGCATAGTCGGAACATTCCCAGAACTGTTCCGACTAAATATCCCTCCTCCTCCCGACCCAGACGCCATCTTGAGGGACGGCGTCGATAGTCCTCCGGGGCGGCCTCCGCCGGGAAGATATCCAGACAAAGCAGCGGTTGGGTAAAGCGCGAGCGGGCGGTACTGTCACAAATTGGACTATAAAAGGAGTATCGCTGTGATATCGCGGTCGAGGGTCGAAATAACACGCAGGGGTCTCGGAGGTGCAGGACGGTGATTATCAGTCATGAAGGCGAAAACGAAACGTGATAAAGGGCCCGGTCATTCACAGCAGCCGGATAGGAGTCAAACTGCTAACAAGTGTAGGTAGGTTGCTTCGGAAAGGTGTCAACGGTTGCCGCAGCGCGCATGCAGTTGAGGTTGAACTGTGGAGGCTAGTGCCAAGACGAATTGGCACACCTTCCGCAGATAAGGTTAGGCTGGTGCAAGTCTTAACTCCGGATTTTGCTCCCTAACTCCTTCGTGCTTCAACGACTGTTTTCAGAACAAGGCCATTATCTTATCAGATGTTTTCAATAAATCAGGGTCCCTAAAGGCGCCTCCGCTCTACCCCACTGATTCTATACAACGCATTTTCTCCTTCAAAGACTATGCCAAACTGACATGGAACGAGTAGTGACACAGCGCGACGCACACGAATACAAAGATTTAACTTCCTCACAAGATCAATTCCCTATCTTGTAATAACCGGAACCCTATTCGCAAGATAATCGCTAAGGTATAGACAACCTGTTGTGCCATACGCAGTCCTCTCACCCAATCCAGCCCGCAATCCAACGCCGAGACGCCTCATATGCATAAATCGCAAACCCCTTAGTCCTCCATTTTTGGACCGACAATCATAAGCCGCATAAGTGGGATCTTATTTCTTGGTAGTGAAATCGGTCTCGAGCTCCGAAGAGCCACCGGTCGCAGCAGTGCGGCCACAAGTGCAAGCGTCTGTATACAAGTGTTACACCCAAGGTCATGTGAAATGAACTCGTAGGAAAACATACCTTCAGCGCGCTTTCCGCAAGCGCAAGAGGAGCCGGTGACTTTGTTCTCAGTTGCGGCCTTCTCGCATTCTAGGCATGGGGGTTAGTATATGGTAGTTGTAAAGGAAAGGGGAGGTAGGTATAGAAATATGGAATACGAAAGGGAATACGTACTGCATTGGAGAGCTGGCTGCTTTCCGCAAGAGCAGGTAGCCTCTTTGGCGCACACGCACTCGCCGTTGTTGCGTCCGCAGCAAGTCATGGTGGTAATAGTGGATGGAAGTTGAAGTAAAGTTGGTGTTGAATTAGGTGGAAGGTCGGAAGATGATTACTGGGATGTAAAAACTGTATGGAATTCTGTGATGTTGTTTCAATAAATCCGAATTCTTGAAGCAGCTGAAGGCGTTTATATATACTGCAACCGCTGCAAGTCACCGCGTTCACTGCAGTCATCATACACTCTCCAACCAGCCAATCACAGCGCACCTATTGTAATCAAGCTTGGCAGCCCCAACCTTTTGCCCTGCACATCATTTTGCCCCTGGCGTTTACGAGGCATTTCTTACGCCTTTTTTAGAGACTTCTGGGGCTTGTACTATCGTCAGACATTCTGGAAGAGTAAGTCTCGGACATGATACTCAGTTTGTCTAAAGGAGGGTCAGGCTAACATCAGGCCATGTTTGTCACGTTAGATGTGTCTTAGAGGCTTTTCAGTTGCTTTGTGAATGGTGAGCTCAGGTGAGTATATGCCTCGTACTGCATATAGCTTTTTGATTCAGCAGTATTTTACTTACTACTCTACTCCGGAGTGGGTGCCACATTTGGAAGCATACTGCTCTCTCATCGCCACGGAAAAGGGAGTGATGACTAAGTACCCCTTTATCTATCCAAAAACAGCACTCTCAAGTTCCTGCCGCAAGGCATCCACTACATTCTTCAAAGCTTCATCCATATAATCAGCCTAGTAGTTTGTCAGCATACGGTACCCACTTGGCATCTTCCAAAACTCACCCCATTCTTTAGGAGTCCGTGGAGTAGCACCAATGCATTCTGCGGATCCCGATTACCTCTCTCGTTCTTCTGGGACGTAGAAAACTCCCTTATCGCCTCAAGTACTCCCCGACCACTCTGATCTCCCAGCTCTTTCACCAAGCCAGCGGCTCCTTCCCGCGATTGTGCCATCAGTCCAAGCCCAA
This sequence comes from Delitschia confertaspora ATCC 74209, assembly GCA_010093945.1. NCBI lineage: Eukaryota > Fungi > Ascomycota > Dothideomycetes > Pleosporales > Delitschiaceae > Delitschia > Delitschia confertaspora. The sequence continues at coordinate 6,355 of ML994052.1, read as the reverse complement.
GAAGACCTTCGGACCGTGCATCTGCGAAAAAACGTTGTTGAACAAGACGCGCTATGGGCCGTGCAAAAAGCAGAGTCTGGCAGAATCCTTTGAGTAGCTCTTCTGTATCTTCTCCGGCACTCGGCCGACATAAGAAACGTAAGACAGCAACAAAAAGTCTGCCAACCTCGATACTAGCGATCTTCATAGAAGTACTAGGGACTGGTGCAGTAGGAGTTAATGCGACTGTAATCAGGTATTCCAACACGGTAGATACCCCCCCGGCTTTGGATTCCTGTGGTAGAGAAGGTTCAACATCCACCGGAATGCGTTCATACAGGAGCTTTCTGATGTTGTGCAAGTTATCCGTGACAAACACGCGCATAAGGGCAGCAGCCTCGCCCTTAATAGATGGGTCCTCGTTGGAGAGAATATGGCAACAAATGTCCAGAAACTTTGTTTGCCCGAGGAGAATTTTGTTTGCCTGTGGAACCACTAAGTGCCTCATGAAACCGGCAGCAGCGTAGAGAAGGGATAGAGGCGTATCTTCTCTCGAGAGAATATCCAGCAGTTTCGCATGTATTCCCTCCTCTTCCACCAATTTGACACACCCATTATCCGATGTCGCTACATTGGCAAGGATAATGCATTCAAGAACCTGAATACCTGAGATTCTTCCATCTGAACCAAAATTGGCTATGACCTTTTGAATGAACGGACTCTGGATGTCGATGTGGCGGGCGAATGCATCTGATGCTGAGATGGCAGAGAGACAGGTGATCAGTTGTACCAATAAAACACTGTTTGTATCCTCGGAGGGGATCTCGTCAGGGTCGGTTTTCGAGCTCAATGCGATGAGAACGGCTTCCGTTCCTTCGGTGTCTAGCCCCTTCTCAATATTGATTATAAGATCGAATATTTTAGCTAAAGTCTCTGGTGAAGCCACTTCTAGCTGAAATTGCGGATCCTGGAGGTAATGGGCACATATCGCAATGTATTCGAAGTGATCTCCATCGTCCCGTAGCGAGATATCAAGCAGTTTTCCAAAAATGACGATTGAAGTGTAATCAGCGATTTGATCAGATCCGAGCTTTTCCGTTGTCCAGCTCAATAGATCAACAGCATAGTCCACAGCTTCTTCAGCTACCATGTCCTCGGATAGGTAGTCCGTAATAAGCCCATCCAGCCTCAGTTCGGCAGCCCGTTGTTGAGCAGCGTCTATACGACGGGTTAGCATGCCTTTTTCCGCTTTACAAGCGAGACCTACCGTATTCATTACACAGGTTGAGCAAGACGACCAAAGCTGTAGTTCTGAGCTCGTCCTTATCCATACAAGAAGATATTTTTAAAAAATAGTGAGTGACAGTCTCGCGTAGCTCGTCTGTTACTCTGTTAGGGACTTTGGGTCTGCAATAAACCATGCTTACCATTGTCGGCCACGCAATTCCCAATGACCCTCAGATACTGCCTGGTCAATTCCACATTGACATAATGGCAATCAAGCTTCTCGAGAATGTAAACAAGGATCCCAGCTTCCTTGAACGGGATTTGCCAGTCGCCTGGATATGGTTAGCAAAGAGCTGGTGAAAGCACTCAATGATCCTACTCTGCTTCCCAACAGCGTCCCCAAGAATCTGGACGACCTTTTGGCAGAGGTCCAGTTGTCCCCGTTCTAGGAATTCATTAAGACTGTTTGGTAGCTCGTCGAGGCCTAGATATCCATTCTCTGGACCTTTTTCCAAAAAGGAGCCGAGATCGGCCAGATAGCCATCAGGGTTAATGTTGAGCTGTGCCATGATGACGGGTGTGAGGTCTAATGAGTTTAAGTTATGATTCTACTGCAGACCCATGCATGAAAGTCGGTTGAATACGAACAGATCACGCTCTCTGTGCCCTGCAGGGTAAACTAGCTCCGCAGATAAAATAGTACCTTTCTATGTTCAGTGTAGTCCTGACTCTGAGCAATCGAGTGGAGTCGAATGTTGTGGATGAGGTCTTATATTTTCAAAAGGCCTGTATCTAACCTGGAATAGGACCAATATGTTTTTGGAGAAGTCGTTGTTCGTAGCTTTTGGTATTCAGTATTCCTGTGTCAAAAGGCCCACGGGCAGAAATCCAGGGTCCAAACCGTAGGTGCAGGTGTTGAAGCCATATATCATCACGTGCCAGTGTCTTCAGTCCGTGCTTCGTCGGAAAGCAAGCTTATGTAAACCTCCGAATTGAGATGTGGTCAACATCATCCAGAGTCACCCAAATCTCCAGCAATTGTGAACACAACGGTCACGACAACTCCCTGAACTGATCATATTACATTCCTTACCATTCGATCGACTACTCGCCAAAATGACGCGCGCCCAACAGACCATCTCCATCGCCCTCCTCCTTTCTTCTGTACATCCTCCCTCCTGCCCTGCACTAAGCTTCTCCACTAATCTCTGTACAGCTATACCTCTCCTGCTTCCTCGGCGTCGTAACCTTCCCCCAAAAAATCCAGGATGAAATCATCCCAGTGGTGCGTCTTCATCGCCCTCAGATCCACAATAATTATAATATGCTAAGGAATTATTAGATCCCATTCTGGGCCCTCGTATCCTTCGGTTCTTACCTATTGTTCAAGCTCGGTTGGGGAGTCTTCACGTTCAACGACGTCCCGGAGGCCCATAAAGAATTGATGGGCCAGATAGCGGAGGCCAGGAAGGAGTTGATGGCTAAGGGTGTGGATGTTGGGTCAGATTGAGGGGTATAGCGTAAAGGTTTGGAGTATGGTCAGCATACAAAGGGCATCAGATGTCTGGAATGATTTCTGTTGGCGTTGTCTGGTAACTAGGCTCAACTAGAGCCACTGGAATGCTGCTACTCATGCAACTGCTCTATAGCAGAACTGTTCGAATAATATGGTAATAATTTCATTTCTCTAAGCATTCTGGGCTTGTTCCTCTTTATGCTTCTGCTTCAATCTCTTCTCTGTCAACATAAACTGCCTTATCCCCACTGGAATATCACCGAACAGCTGCTCCTCTTCCCCCTCCATTCCCGCCACCCAATTCGTCTCGCTTCCTCCGCCATCATCATCCATGCTCGTCGCTACATGAGACGCTGTGCCTGGCTCCCCAGCCACAGTCTCCGTGCCTTTCCCACCCTCTCTCTGAGCCTGAAGAGCTGCACGCGCTTCTGCGCTTTTGGCTGCCCATTCTTCCATTTCGTCGCGGTACATATCCCACACGCAGTTTACGCAGCCGGACATGCAGCAATTGTCAGGTTCTTCTGGCCGTGGAGGGACTAGTACGCCTGCTATCATTTTGGACTTTGCATGGATCTCGGCCTGTCGCTCGCCTGGGCCGGCCAGGCGTGATCCAAATACTATGCGTGCCTTTTCCAGTGTTTCTTCTTTTTGTGTTTTAGGAAGGGATTCGGGTGGCGGAGGGGTTGGAGAAGTTTCTGTCGCTGGTTGGGTTTTGGATACGGGATGTGACATCAGTTCTGCGATATTATAGTTTAGTACAAGTTGTAGGCGCGAGGATCTAAGGTAAGTATACGGACCCGCGTAGAAACCCTGTATAGGTATGGCTTGTTCACCGGCGTTGGCAATATATCCCTTAGACCGACGTTGTATCCGATCGTTATTCTGTAGGCCTATACTACGCGGTAGTAAGAGAGGATTGACTCTCCTCCAGGATTTAAGGCATGAGGAGCAGAAGTTCCGGCGCATTGCGAGCGCGGGGCGTGATCGAAGAAGAGGATCCATTATGGATGATAGAAATAGTTCTAGACAGTGCGTCCAAATAAACTATGGCAAATATTCAAGAATCTTATATACCATGACGAGTATCTATGAGTGCTGGGTAACCCAGAGGTGGTGGGGTATGTGAATTGGGAGTGAAGACTGAGGGAATAGTGAATGAATATGGGGATGAAGTCATTTTGCGACGGACCCTGCCTCGGTAAAACCTTCCGCACGGGCAGTTTCCCATTCACTTTCAAGCAACACCACCCCAACGACGCGTCGAGTACACCCACTAATCATACATACAACCATCGTAAAGCCGCAGTACTATTCTACCTACCGCTAATTACTATATGCCTCTTGAATTTGACGCGTCCATTCCTACCAACCAACTCTAAATGCCCCATAATTAACACCATCCTCCCCGCAATGGCCGAACCCACCGCCAAAAGACGCAGAACCACACCACCAGACGCAATCGACGGGACCACCAGTCCCTTGAAAAAACGCCCCGTCCGACCTTCCTTTGCATCTCCTACAAAAGCCAGTTTAGCGCGCTATAATCCTGGACTACTGCCTCGAGCTACATCCACCGAGTCCGCGATCTCGAAATCGAATCGTCAAGGGGAAGCAATTTCGAGAGGAAAACAGGCACGCGCGTATATACTCGGTGGAAATGGTGAGGAAGAGAGCGGCAATCGAGGGGATATGGTAGCGGGCGCAGAACAACCAGGCGCGTCCAATCCTGCGAATATCACGCCGAGAGCCCAGAGAACCCGTTCAACCGATGGAGGAGAAGGCCAAGAAGAGGAGGATCTACCTATAACACCATCTGTGAGAGCACTGCAGAATCAAGATACGCCGCGCCGGGGTATTCTTTACTCGTCGCCCAGCAGGCGGCCACCGCGTCAAAAAGGTGTTACTCAGGAGTCGTTGACTAGGCCAAAAGACGACTTTGCTATTCCGGGAGCCCAGGATAAACCGGCGGGTGTCCAAGAAGATGGTCAAGGTGGTCCAAGTGGCCAGCAGGAAAACGGACCAGACCATTTGCTGGAAAAGAAGCTCGAGAAAGAGCGTCTGCAGCGCATAGTACAAGATCTAGAAGAAGAAATATCCCACTACACGCGCATGCTCCAAGAAGAGCAGTCCAGAAACGCGAATGACATTCTAGGCACGCAAGAACTAGACGAGCTCATTGACACCATAAACAAAGCCGACCCTTCCCCCACCTCCCCCCCACCGCAAGAACCACAACCCCTAATCAGCCTTCTCGCCTCCTTCCTCCCCTTCTCACGCCCCATTCTCCAACCCTCGCCTCCGCAAGCAATCTCCGATGGTGGCGACGAAACACCAGTTCCATCCCACTGCCCCCTCGACCTCGAGGATCCACTGTCCTACCTATCCATGTTCGCACCCTTCACATACACCTCTTCCATCAGCCTCCCCAGTCCGTTGAGGGAAGACTACGGACTCCAAATGCATAGAATTCATATTGAGAATCCGAGTAAACTCCTCACCGCGACCATCGTCCTCACAATCTCTGTATCCGCGCACGAAATCACGGCGCTGGAGATTGTGAATCTGTCGGCGGAGGCGGAGTGCGATCTGGGAGAGTTTGTGAGGAGGAAGGCGAAGGAGAGGGATGTGGGTGCGGTGTTTTGGGCGTTGGGAAGTTATTGGGATATCACGAAGAAACGTGCAGAATGCTGGCATAGATGCGAAGAAGAATTTGGCCACCTTATCCCTGGTCATACAGAGCTGGATAAGGAAAACAGGACTGGTGGGAACAAGAAAAAAAGGAAGGGATCGCAATGGGACGACGATGATGGAGAAGTCTCTGGTGTCCTGGAGGGGAAGGAGAAAGGGAAGGGGATGGGTCTGAGTAGGAAACAATTGCACCGCCATCTAGGGAAAAAGACATTGGTGCTGCAGAGTAAAGAAGTGCTGTTCCAGGTTGAGTGGAAGATTGGGTTTGATTGGACGGGGGAGGCAGAGAGTGAGGTTAAGGGGATGGCTGCGGTGCCTAGAGTTTGTAAGTCCCCTCTACTTTATTTTCTATCATACAATTTTCGCCCTTATGGAGGCGGGAAACGGGGGGGTTTGAGAAAAAGAAGGGTATTGATGAGAGATTATAGGGACCGAAGCAGACGAACGCAACGCCCTCAAAAGAATTCCGGAGACGTTCAATACCCTGGTGAATGAAAGGGGTGTCTTTGAGGCGACAAAGGTCATGGTTGCTTTGCTTTTTGGGACTACATGATAGCAGTTTGCTGCCTGTGTTGTACTGCGTTGGGTCAGGTGTTTATTGCTTTTGGGGTAACCTTGTTTGTTTGGCTAGCTATGCGGAGTGAGTGGGTAGGAATAATGATAATTGTCAGTGGGATGAAACAATGATACTACTCGGTTTCTGGATTTCCGATTTGCAAGTTCCGGCTATCCCATCTTCATGCTTTGAGAAATTTGTCCGTGTTGGGCTTTGAAGTGAATTTATGCCTCATAATCTTGCTTCTATCGTTATTAAAAAAACAATCTGATTTGCGAAGAGAGGGAATATACAGGTTTGAGCTAGACTTATATAACACGGACTCCCTAGCTACGCCAGTGTATAACAGAGTTAGAAGGAGGTATATAGCGTCGTATATCGGGCTCCTT
>ML994051.1:0-54608 GCA_010093945.1 Delitschia confertaspora ATCC 74209 | reverse complement strand
GGGAAGGGTTTAAAAATGTGATAAACGAGTTTCTTGAGCAAGAATACACTATGCGCCCAAGTGAGAAGGCCTGAATCGACCTTTCAGTGGGGGTGGACGTTAAGACTTGGATCTTGCGCTAGACGCACGAGCCATCCCTGTCAAACTTTGTATTCACGAAACTATCTTTCTCTCTTGTTTTTCTTCATGCAACGTCTTAACTTTCATCACAAGATACTGTACGTAGGACCTGAATTGCAGCTTTGTCATTAGCTTTCCATATCTCCACGTAGCCTCTCGTGACATCTCCTAACTACATGGTTGGCGATAAAGTCTGGCTCTATTATGGTAAACACCTCTCTATAGTGGATCGCCCTTGTAAGAAGTTTGGCTGGAAAGCGGCCAAATATACTATACTCAAGGTTGTAAGCCTCTATTCAGTACAACTTAATACGCCTTGAGAGATTCATGATATACTCCATGTTAGTTGATTACGACTAGCGCATGCGAATCCTCTCCCAAGCTAGCCGCAAAATGACTCCCAACCACCTCCAATTAAACTTGATAGGGAGAATGAATGGGAGGTTGAAAAGATAGTTGCAGAGAAATGGCGAGGCCGAGGAAAGAGTTCTTATCTACTCTATGAGGTGAAATGGAAAGGCTATGCCCTTACCACTTGAGAAGAGGAAATCAACCTGGCAGAAACTGAGGCTCTCAACCGATGGATAGACTATACAAGACCTTAGAGAGGCCCTCGATTGGGGCTCCCACAAGACTTTCGGCAACAGTTGGAGCCTTGCCATGGAGATAGAGACAGTCTTAACATGGACAAGTTGCAAGAGAGGTGAGCAAGAGGATAATGTAAAGAATATGATTCCTATCATGCTTGGTACAGCATATAATATGAGCTGATTGTCACGGAACCAAATATGTTGTATACAAACCCTGTGACACCTGGCTTGGATGCACAGACCAAGTACCCTGGCAGAACTTTTCAACTTGCAAACCTGTGTTTCCTATTCTCTTCACACAACGTCTTAACTTTATCACAAGATACTGTACATAGGAATCCAATCGAAGCTCCTTTGTTAGCTCTTAGGCCTCTCTACGTAGCCTCTCGTGACACTGATTGGGTTAGTGTGTACTTAAGCGAGCCTTAGTGCTTGCACTCTATATATAGGCTCCGTGAGTAGAGCTTCTTGCTCGGTATCGAATCCATTTCGTTCAACCTCTATAACAACCCTATGGGCCAAGCCTTACACATGTAAATATAATAGTTATAGCTAGTTACATAGTAATAAAGAGAAAAAAAAACGACTCGATTAAGAACTAGGTAGCACGTTAAATTGAATTATAATAATAATTAGAGTATTTAAAGCCTATAATCTAAAGGAATCTACTTAGAGCTTAAGAAAAAATTTATGTTTCCTTAGACCTTATTGATATGAATAGGAATACTATTCTCAGTATCAACTATATCAACTGTTTGAATTACCTTTATAGGATCCGAACTAGATGATGGAATAGAGTTAACAAGAGAGCCTGGCTCAGGAGTAGTGGATTCAGGAGTGCTATCCTGATCTGAGCCAGTTAGACCTTTTCGAATAGCTAGAACCGAGTCTACAATAACCGCATCGATACCTTCATTGACTTGGAGCTGCAATGATGCATTAGCTAGAAAGAACATTTCATTGCAAGATTGATATACTTACCTTTACGTTTCGTGGATTATTGTTGAGCGTACCATAACTTACGCATACCAAGCCTGATTCCTTTACAACCTTCACTAGACGTGGACATAGGACGAGAGGTTCAGCAGCTGACACGACACCAAGAAGGTTCCACCGTGATGCAAACCGAATTGCCTCCTGGAGGCTGGCGGCACGGATGTCGCCTACGGGGCATGTGCCAGCATCGGTCAGGAACAGAACTGGTATAGAAGGCTGTTTGAACGACAACATTAGGCATATGTCGGGATTGAAAGACGAAAACAGGATATTCCGTTTGCCTGCCAGATCATACACCGTTTTCAAAACAGTGTCGACGAATGAATTTAGCTCGACAGCATACGTATCCATTTCATGTTCTTCAGACTCATGGAGCATCGGATATTTCATTTCGATATTGAAGCCAGTCGACTCTGGGAGCTTTTTGAACATCTCTTCCAGAGTCGTAAAAGGCGCCTGAATGAAATTTCCGCGACTATTTCCCTTGTAGCCTTTCATCTTGAAGTCACGAGTATGCTTCATTCGTTCTCTTAGGTCCTGTGCATGGAACTTCTGGTTCGAGGCGTTATCCGAATATGAGCGAGGTCGTCGAAAAGCCGAAAGAACGCCATTGGCTGCCCTCTGCTTTTCATGAGAAGGTGATGTGGGCCGAGATTCCCTCGGAGTCTGATGTTCGCTTATATGTAAAAATTGCTCCAATGTGAGTGTATGGACTGGAGCGTCAATACCCGTCTCACTGACAAGAAAGTCATGGTATATGACAGGAACGTGGTCTTTAGTGAGTTGTACATCAAACTCGACGTACGAAGCACCAAGGTTCGCTGCAGCAATGAATGACTCAATCGTGTTCTCCCCAAGCTGTAAAGATTTTCGAGAGGCGATATTCTTGCCAAGACCTCTATGGCCTATAACCATAGTGGACGTCATACTCTTCCAATACGTATGCTGCTCAGTGATAGACATGTTAGGATGTGAAAATGGTGTGATAATCAGGAAGTTGAAATTAACAGAGCCGATGACATCCAAAGTCTCTGCAGCTACGATGGGAACTTTCATATCTCCTTGTAGAGTGATACGCTGTGATCCGATGCTGGGTTTGATACTGGAAAGGAGGGCAACACCACGTCCGACGATTTTGTCTTTGCTACCGGCATAGGTAGGAACGATATCGAACAAAAGCTTGACTTTCGCTGCGTCCATTGTCATGAAAGTGATAGGGTCGGTGCATATGTTTTCCTGGACAGGAAGATCGATAACGGTTGGTTCACCTGTGGCTCCCGATGCAGAGACAACTACAGAGAGAGCAGTGTCCAGTTGTGTGGCATGTGCGTCAGCCAGTGGAATATCATCAAGCATCACTGCAGGAATATTCTTTCGTGTATCCATGGAGCCAAGACTGACAAGTACCATGGTCTCCTTTGTTAGATAGCGGTGACCAAATGTCTTGACAGGTTCAGACGGCCGAATGAGGAGGTTGTCCTTGCTTCCACTTTTATCCAGCGAGGAAATCGGTGTTGGAGAGCTTGAGCGCGACACGGGGGCCTCAGCGACAGATGGGTGGAGAGTTGGCGCAATTTGAGCCAGTTTCTCCGCAATATCCATGTGTCCCCTCAAAGCAGCATGCTCTTTTGCTGTCCAACCGGAAAGATCGCAGCGTTCAACGTCGGCACCTGCCAATACAAGCAACTCAACAACAGGAAGATTCCCATCAACACTGGCAATGAAAAGCGGAGTCCATGCAAACATCTTCTCAGGAATATCAACCTGCGCTTTCTGCGTATTTGAGCCCTCGAGGAGCACTTTCGCACACTGGTCATGTCCGAAGCGTGCTGCAATATGTAGTGCCGTCTCCCCCTGTTCGTCTTGATAATTGACATCCACCCCTGCTTCGACCAGGAGTTTCACAATCTTGACAAAGTTCGATTGTGTTGCAAGTGCAAGAGCTGCTCCGGACTTGGAAATCTTTCTCCTTGAACTGAGCTTTTCATCCGATTCTCCGAGCCAGTTCTCTGCTTGTAGAAGAACCTTTGTAGCCATAGGGTGCCCGCCGATGACGCTGAGGTGCAAAGGCGCATAACCATCACAGTCTTGCCATGCGGGGGAATCAATGCCTTGGGTCACATCAAATTGTCCCCAGTCTTGCATGTACTTAATGATGATTTGACAAATGACCACAAAGCCATACTGCGCCGCGTAATGAAGGGGTAACCGGCCGTAACTGTCACGTGATATGAGGGCTGGACGTTGTCGCGGTTCAAGGCTGTCTAATAAATATATGAGAAGACGCACAGATTCATCATTCTTGCTGAGGATTCTGGACAATTCCAGTTCGGATGTGTTCCGGATAGGCTGTGGCCGAGTTGGGGCCTCCGCTGGGACTATGAAATGAGCAGACTCGGTAAAGGTGTCAAGAGGGGAGCCATCAACGCCCAGAACTTCGCCGCTTTTTGAACGACCGATGGCTGTGACTAGACGATGAATACAGTTTCGTTTATTGATATCATCTTCTTCGTCTAGGGTCGTTATTTTGGATAGTAGTTGGCCGATGCATGCCTTGGCTTTGCAGGAGATTGAACGTTGCAGGAAGCTGTGCAACAGCTGTTGAGAGGGTGCACTTTCAGGGTCATTGCCGGCGAAGGCCTTGGACAAGGCATCGGACAAAGCTTTGGCATCATCCCTATGAATTGCTTGATCAACCGCATCGAACAAACCGAATGGAAACCTCTCTACGGTCTGCGAAGATACCCGGCTTAGGGAGGCGATAGCATTGACTGATCCAGTGTCTTCCGATGTGTTCACGTCCCCCAACGAAGATAGCCAGTCATTGATTGCTTTCATATCTTGTGCCATGCCGGAGTTGTGCGCGAATGGCTTCGTATCAACTTTCGAAGCGACGTAACGCTTTTGCGCGCACACTCCAGGGATCTTCTTGTCCAGTTTCTTGGTGATCTTGACGAAACCTCGACGATTGACCTCTCCATACCACTGCAATTTGCGCAACTGTCCTCTTAGCTCCAGAAGAGCGCTCATCAGATCCTGTACTTCGTCCTTGTGGGCTCCCTCTGGAACCTGTGCCGAGTCGCCATAACGTCCGTGAAGCAGCTTGAGTCGTCTGGCGGATTCCGCATATTTTTTGTTATAGAAAGCACCAACATCCTCTAGGTTTCGGTCAAGGGAAAAGAAGAATTCTGGAACAATTTAGTTTTTGACGTTATACATTGATCGGGGATCGGGTTTGTATAAACTTGCCTGCCAAGTCAGGATCTGCGCCTTTCTTAACAGCTTCCGAAGCGGATTTAATGAGCTTCTTCAAGCCCTTGTAATTGATATACGAAGATGCCCACTCTGGAACCTGGTTCCGTGATAGATTCTGACCGAACTTCATAGCGGGAAACGCCACAAGATAGGGAAGGTCTCCTGGCTAGTCTCTGAGAAGAAACGAAGTCGTAATTCCGGGAAAGAGGAGTGCGTATTGTTAGGTTCGATGGAGGTGCGGTGTGGTTCAAAAGAAAACGAAAGCGCAAACGGAGGTTCCAAATTGCGAGAAGGAACAATCCATTCGGGCGATAAACTTATAGCGCTGAGATAGGTAGGAGCGAGGTGGAGATGTCAGAGACGAACCGTGACGCGAATCGTGAATGTTATTGGAGGTTGCAAGGTGTAAAGGTATTGGCAGTAATAGATATTTGAGGCAAGCGTGGCCCTGGCATAACTTGCATGACTGCGGGGATAACTTTGGTGGTGGCGGCCCGCGGCCGCAGAAAGCGTGCAAGTTGAGTGGTCAAGGAAGCCCCAATCTTTTGCAACTTGAGCGAGCTCTTAGCTGCGAGCACTGAGGGTGAATTGCTTGCATATGAATCACTGCTGTGTCTAGCGGGGCTCTAGTGGGCCTTGCAGGGACATGCTGCTCGGGTCCAAAAGGTACTGAGTTTCACAGAAGCACCACCGTTCTGACGTCACGAGGGGCTGACAGTTGAAATGCAGTAATGCTTGTCGACGGAACATATAACAGAGACTGATGTTGATTCGTAAATTCTATTTATTATTATCATAACTGTCGAAGTGGTAAAGTCATTTCTTTCAGGCTCTCCGCATCAGACGAGTAGCCCTCCACACGCTCATTCGCCACTGATATGACATCTCTCAGCCTTGTAACTTCTCATGCGTGGCAAGAGTATAAAGTACAGTAACTCCTCTCTATATAACAATCAGCTTAACAGCATATAAATAGTTTAGGACGTCAAATACCTCTACAATAGCAACCATGCTCACGTTGATCAAATCCCTTATAGCGAAACGCATAGATACACCGTAGGATCAGAACCGAGCCAACGTCCACCTTTTTTACACTTCTTGGGACGGAACCCTCCCAAAATAGATTCCATGTGTCATGTTCACTTCTTCACTATCCTTAGCAAGGGCGCTATCCTGGCCCTTCTGCTCAACCCAACCCGGAAAGGGACCTTGCCCTTGCTCAACGGTGAGTGTGACCGCTTCTCTGGAGTGTCTCCCATGGCAGGTCGGGTCCTCTGTGCAGGATTATCGGGTTTTGGAGGAGTAGAATTGGGTCGGACTACCGGGTTTTCTTCAGTCATGCTTGTGACTGTGTGAGATGGAGTATCTCGTGATGCCTTCGCCTGCGTAGAAACACCAGATTGAATGACGGCAGTAGAGCTAGGATTCGTCGAGACAACCTCATCCCCGGGTTCCGTCATAGGTACTTCTTGTGATTTCTGTAGCCGTCCCCGCCCTCTCTTCTTCCCTTTGGGCGTTTCCGGTGCAGCCAGTACCTCCTTTTGTAGCGAGTCCAGGAACCCGAGCGTCTTGCTCCGCTGCACTTTCCTTCTTGTCCCATTAAGTAGTTTTCCGCCGTCTTCAGTTTTCTGAAAATTATCTATCCCTATTACGTCCGAATTTTCCTTTCTCTTTGATGCCGTTATATTATCGTTTGCATGCTCCCGCGGTCTCGACTCACCCTCGGTTTTCTCCATATTTGCGAGAGGCTCTTCGGGGATGGTAATGGTTACCTCTTCAGTATTCTTCATTTGCTGAGCATTAGTTCGGTCGGATTTTTCGGGCGTATACCAATGATCAAGGGAGGCTGCAGTAGATTTTCCCGACGTTATTTCACTTTTAAGCGGTAGGGCTCCTTCCAATGGAAGAACTTCAGTTGATTCCTCTGTGACGGTCATCTGCGACTGGGACCGCAGAAGCAATGATGAAGCCGTAGGTGTACTCGGTTTTTCCGAAACAGCAATCGTTCTGTTACGCTTCGCTTTCGTTTTCGCCTTCTGTTCCGGTCTGACAGAATAATCAATCGTTAGGTCAACAGGCGGTTTCGCTGACCTCGATCGGCTGGGGGGTGGCTTGTACTGTTCTTTTGGCAGACCGACTGTATCCTCGGAGAGGTTGTGCAAGCCAAAGTTTGATGATTCCCTTTTTGGAGTTATGGATATTACCACATTGCTCGCCCTCTCATATTTCAGTGGGCCGCATTCCTCGTAAGATGAACTTACTCTTCGCGGCTTAGTCTGGCTCGAGTTTGCCGCAGCAGCTGGTTGAGGGCTTGTTTGAATCGAAGCGACGGATGTGGGCAGATGACGGTCGCCTACCAACTGAATATCATCATCGCACGCCCTTTGAGATTCTGTTTCGCCTGAGTTGTTACTATACCCGGTGATAGGTTGGGCGCAAGTGTGCGTAATGGAGGAATATGACTGGCGTAGTTGCTCTGGCTCATTTAAACCCAAGCTAGGAGCCAAACTCCCCGCAGGAGTGACACCAGCGTGCTTAGGACACTTGGGATATGCTTCGGGCTTTGTTTGCACTGAAGTTTAGAATGTTGAATCGACTGGGGTAGTTGTTCACTTACAGAGGACATGAGAAAATCCGACCACGGTATCGACGATTTATCTGGATCCGCGTCTGGCGCATTCAGTCCAACAGCATCCAGAAATGTTGGCGAAAGGACCTCGTCAAGTAGCCTTTGTTGAGAGGGGGTGTTGTATGGTATAGTACTTGACAAGTTCAGGAATAATGAAGTGGGGTCTTGTTCGGCATAGCCCGCCTCGATTGCAGTTGGGAGATGCCCACAAGATGGAGATCCTCTTAGGTTTTTAGCGGGAACTTGAAGTGACATGATGAGGCAGAAAGTCTTGCTATTTGCTAATGGAGGAATATACGTAGAGAGAGCCTGCTTACTGTTGAAATCCCGAACACCACCAACACCATGAACATGAAGCGGTGCGTACGTTTCTGAACCTTCTAAACCATAACGTCCCAGTCTTTCAGGGCCTTGGGATGGCAAGATGCCCACAGTTTTCCTTCTCTTGTTCGAATGAAATAGAGGAGATATGGAAAGGTTGCCATTGCTCTGTTTTGACACTGGATTTTTATTGGATTGAGTCGAATTAGCTTCAATGAGATCGTGGTGAACAGCTGCTATAGTTTTTTTCAGGGAACCTATAGTTGGGTCAGTAAGCGGTTGCAAGATTCAAGGTTCTCACCATGGTTACCAGTTGAACTAGTTGCGGGCGCAAGCTCGGAAGCTTGGGGAGAAACGTTTTCGACGTTCGGTGAACGCGTGCGAGGCTCAAGGTCCGCATCAACATCATCGTCATCTGAATCCTGTATAATTCTCATTGTATCCACATGGCATATAAGGATTTGCCTGTGGTTCAGTGCACCTTCAAGTCACAATTGATGTTTCGGTGGTGGAGAGGGGTCCACTCTTTGCACCTTCCACCGTCTTTATATGGACTAACCAGAAACGCGAGGTCACGTGAAATCGTGTTGCAGCATGAATGCTATGATTGAAAAAGATGGAGAGGTAGAAAATGAAAAGCAGTCCTTCTTGACTTCTTTAACCTCTGTCATCGAATGTGACCTGCCTAATTTGAAACCCAAATTATTCCTATGCCCTGTGCCCATACGGCCGTACATTTGGACAGATACCTTGACACCGTGCTCTTCAGCACAAAGCTGTATCGTACTCCATACCTCAGATTACGGCCCATAACAAACACCTATAACAAATACCACTCATAACATGGCCCCGAGACTAATCTAGGTCCAGCTGCCCATTGCAGGGTGAGGCAATGCGTCAATATATACACAAGAAGCATAAAGCAATGGATGCCATCGCGTGCAAACATCCACGCTTCGGTTTACTCAACTCTTTAAAGCCTCTAGCCGTCCCCTCATCTGGGCGAGCATCTCCTCTTGATCCTCATCCTCCTCTTCGGCTTCCACAGGTTGGGCTGGTAATTCCTCCGGTTTCTGGGCTGACGCTGGTAACCGGTCTTTCAGGATCTCCGTCAACACCTTGTCGACCTCCTCTTCCGCCTCGTCATCTTCTCCCTCTAGGAGCTCACTCTCTGGAAGAATGTCCGAAGTCATCTCTTCGATGATTCCAGCCTTTGTCAACTCCATGCTGAGTTCCCGCATTGTGCCCTGCAATTCAGGCAACCGTACCAAAGAATTGACATCTTTCATGATGCCGGTTGATGCACGGATGCTGCCTTCGATCTTACGCACAGAAAAAGCCTCGTTAACTTGCATTTGGACACTTTGTAGTTGGGCCTTGCTGGTCGCTAGACGGTTATTCTGCTTCCGGATACGTATCAGTTCTCGCGCAAATGTGCGCACGTCCTGGGCTGCCTGCTTTGCTTGTGACGAGCTTCGCTGGCCACGCTTTGAAGCTTGAACGATAAGGGTCTTGGTCTTGGCCTCGGTGGCCTTCAGCTGTTGGATGTCACGGTCGAGCTTGCGCACGTTGGCGCGGACGAGCGCATTACATTTCCTCTTCTACATATTATGTTAGGGGGTCTTTATGGGCCTGGATGGGTGGGGGCTTATTAACCTGTTCTTCAGGTGTGGGCTTCCACAGAAGTCCGCGAATGGTCTGCATGACGAGAAGGGCGCGCGCTGCAATAAAGAAACAGACAAGCTCAGTAAGATACGTATATAACCAGTATGCGGAGGACGTGCGGAAGTTGTCTCCTGGTGTTGTCTTGGCGACACTGGCGTGGGGGCACACAAGTTGCGAGAGTGAGGTTAGGGTCGTGGACAGTGGTATGGATTATTAGTTCGACGTCGTTGAAAGCATGGTCAATATAGGTAGGATGATGTGGTAGGTATGGCGGTTGACGAGGCGCTCGGGCCACAATGTCTGACGTCTCTCGGAAAGAGGGGCACTTCTCATGGCCTAGAGAGCCTTCATCAGCGTGAGGTGGTGTTGAATAGTTATCATTCATCTCAACTCTGTCAGCAAAGCAGAACATTGACTGCAGCGAGCGTCAGTTTATTTGTCCCTCCCTGCAACAATACCTGTTTGCCAGTCAGTGCAAGGTTTACCCGTCCCCAGCGGCGAATTCCTTCTACAATTCCATTGCTTTCCATCAGCCTCGCCGCGCTAGTCCCCCCCAGAGCCCTCACGTCTAAATAAGCACCTGCATTTCTGTCCGCTACTTCACCACTTTGACCACCCACATCACTCTCACCACAGCTTTCTCTTACCTCTACCACCTAACTCGATTAGATAACTAAACAATCCATCTGCATTACCACACGCACGAACCTCTCTCATCATGTCTTCTCAGTCTGTGACTCCCGAAGGTAAGTTACAGCCTCCTCATTTTCCTACTCTATCAAAATCGCTTCTCCACTACTTTCACCCAGTTTGATGCACCATACTAACACTACTCAGTTCTGTGGGCCCAGCGCTCTTCCAGCACCGAGGCCTCCAAGAACGTAATCTACCTGACGCTCATGGTCTCTGACGTCCCCGAGAATGACATGAACTTGGACCTCCAGCCGAACAAGCTCTCCTTCACGGGCACATCTACATCAAAGAAAGTCAGCTACAACGTCGAACTGGAGTTCTTCGCCGAGATCGATCCCAAGGAATCCAAGATCCATCATACCGGCAGAGATATCGTACTCGTCCTGAGGAAGAAGGAGCTCAAGGACGAGTACTGGCCTCGTCTTTTGAAAGAGTCGAAGAAGATGCACTTCCTCAAGACTGACTTCGACAAGGTAGGCGTTGACGTAACATAATGTGGTTGTATATACGCTAACAGCGACTAGTGGGTCGACGAGGATGAGCAGGATGAGCAGCCGGACGACGAAGACTTCATGAGCAAGATGAACCCCATGGGAGGAGCAGGAGGTGACGGCGGTTTTGGCGGTATTGATTTCTCCAAGCTCGGCGCAGCTCAAGGCATGGGCGGACTGCCAGATATGGGTGCGATGGGAGATATGGGAGAGGGTAGTGATGACGAGGGTGATGACGACGATGATATGCCTGCTCTGGAGGGTGAAGATAAGCCCACGAAGACGGGCGAATCTAAGCCACAGATTGAAGAGGTGCAGTAAATTATCTCTACTCAATCAATGGCGGTGGCGGATTAGTCAGCTGCACAGTGTCTTCGGAGCATACATATATGAGTTAGCCTTCAGCATTCGCGACAGTGTGTGCTTTCAAAAGTTTGGTAACGTCTGGATGACGAGTATAGTCAATAGGCTCATCAATTGGTCCTTCATGAATCATACCCCTTTCTATTTATGAGATCCTTGTTTATTAGAGAAAGCAGTACATGATGATACAGGAAGATGTGAAGCTCCCTTGCCTGCCAAACTGACGTTAAGTTTGTATGTGACTAACGCCACATAACCTATTTAATTGATAGGAATCTGCGGTTCCCGAATCCATTGAGAATGGCCCATATGGAGAATATGTCTCACTGCAAAATGCAGCTCATGAGGTTGGATTTGCATCAATACCATAGTGATGATACGGGAATCCTTCCAAAGAGTCCAACAATCTTGCCCAAGCATCATCAATCTCCCCGGGCGCACCGAGCCTCCTTCCGGTACTCGATTCCACATCAGGAACGCTAGGGACCTCAGTATCCGTATGTTCGCCAGTCAAACCAGCCAGCACCTCCTTCTCCCGTCCTTTGAACTCCTGGAGCAACTCCGGATGCGGACACCAGATAACCTGCATTCCTGCTCTCCGTCCCGCTTCTACACCAGGTACGCTGTCTTCGAAGACGAGGCACTCCTCGGGTAGGATCTCCGTGGCGCCTTTTTCTCTTAAGGCGGCGTTGATGGTTTCCAACGCCAGCAGATAGATATCTGGTGCTGGCTTACCGCGGCCCTTGGGTATGCGGGGATCGTCACCGAGGACACGGTGCTGTTCTGGGAAGACGGAAAAGAGGTCAGTGAGGTGGGCGGTCTTGAGGCCAAAGTTTGCGGCGTGCGAGGATGTTGCTAGGGCGATGTGGACACCGGATTTTGCCAGGGTAGAGAGCAGGTCTGGAACACCGGGGAGGGGTTGAGCTCTTTGGGGTGTTTTAGTGGGGTGAGTTAAGGTTAAGAGGATTGAAGACGGACCGTGGAAAGTACTTGGTTTGGAGCTCTTTCTGTTTGGCGTAGAATTCGTCCATGGTGATAGGGAGCTGTGCCCAGTCATGGAAGATTTTTTGAGCCTAATGGAGTCATTGTTAAAACAAATTCCTCCACGTGAAGCTTCGGATAAGGTGAAGGACAGAGAGAAATGGTCTAGGAAAGATAACATAGAGTAGGTAAAATAGACACTGTATGAAAGGACTGTAACCAGAATGATATCTCTTTCCCCAAAAGATCGCTTAGTTTTTAGACTCGTCTCGAAAACGATACAACATCCTTATCAGCTTGAACTAGGGTAATGCAGAACGAGACAGCTCTTGTTATTTGAAGCCCATCCATGGGAAAGTTTATACGTACTTCTGGACCAGGGCGTCCCTGCAACCTGGCCTTGATACTCCACGGCAAATCTGGACGACCACATTCGCGGAGAACTTCATTCGTGCATATCGTATACAGATCTTCGGAATCAATCAGAAGACCGTCCATGTCAAAGAGACATGCTCTGATTGGCGGAAGGCTGTGAATAAGAGTCAAAATAGTTTATATCGAGAGAGAACGAAAGTCTACATGGTACGTACCTTGACAAAGACATGATTGGAAGTTTATGCGTGCTTTTGGAGAAAAGTGAGATAGACCCTATATCTGCAAATACTCAGGGTAGGTGTATTTGGCGGAGCCTTTGTATCAGTGAATTAGAGGAACAGGTGGGGTGGCTTGCGGGCGACGCCAACTTCCCCTATAGGCCTAGGCTTATCGCCTTCGAATCGACAATTTCCATAAATTCCCTGTGCCACAATGTACGCCTAGTTGGGAACACAACCACCACACAAACATGACTATGGCAAATATGCCTACAGAAACATATCCCCTGGCATCAGCATCTGAAACTGCTGGGGTCGAAGGAAAGAGCTCCGCATTCACCTTCGATACCGAAGAAGAGAAATCTCTCTTACAAGAATCCCACTCCCAAAAATCCTCGGCCAACACACTCTTCACACGAGGCGACTATTCCTCCGCAATCCAAGGCTACGAAAAAGCATTATCCAGCTGCCCAACCTACCTCGAATACGATATAGCTGTTCTCCATTCAAACATCTCTGCCTGTCACCTGAAGCTCGAAGAATGGAAAAGTGCTGTACATTCCGCCACCGCTGCACTGGATGCTCTTTCTCGAATTTCACCACCTGCTAAAGGAAAGGACGACGCACCGGACTGTAATTATTCCGAAGGTGGTGTTATCGAGGAAGTTGATGAAGAGACAGCTGTCCGCATCGACGCTCTATCCCGCAGTGGCAAGACGCTTAACGACGTCCAGAAACTCCGCACAAAAGCACTACTCCGTCGAGCCAGAGCGCGACGAGAAGTCCGCGGATGGGCTTCACTGCAAGGGGCTTACGAAGATTACTCCGAACTTGCGAAGGTATCGGGGCTTGCATCTTTGGATCAGACGGCAGTGCAAAAGGCACTCAGGGAACTTCCCATTGAATTAGACGAGGCGAAGAAAACGGAGATGGCGGACATGATGGGGAAGCTGAAGCAGTTAGGGAATGGGATCTTGAGGCCTTTTGGGTTGTCGTCTGATAATTTCAATTTCGTGAAGGATGAGAAGAGTGGGGGATATAGCATGCAGTTTAATCGTGGTTAGAGTAGGCTAGAGCCTGTAGTTAGGCAGATACAGTATACTTCATTAATTTTAAATACCAAGCAAGCCAAATAAGTCCCTTCATCTGACAGCTCGTGTGAGGGATTTTAGAGACGACCGGCCGACTTGCGCTTCACTTACATGGAACACGTTGTTAAGGGTAGTAGAATCACTTCCGTATCACAGGGTCCTCCAGATGTGATCTATCCATTGTGGCTTTTAAGGCCCAATATCGCTCCAGAATCCACGAAGATCTCTTTGTTCATCGCGCCGTACGTAGAGTGGATGTGAGAAAAATATGAAAGCTTAGAACAATTCCGGTTTCATAAAAGCGCTAAAAGGAATATGAACGCGAAGGCCAAAAGACAAGTGATCATGACTCGACTTCATGCCGAATTAGCACAAAAGAATCTTAACACGACCTCAAAGGGCTAGATAGAAGAGGAAATCTTTACCCTGACCTCAAGCCAAAAAGGTCAAAAAGAATCATAGTAGGCCCCCCTGTCCTCGCCTCTACTCCTGGTTTTCATATTATTAGAATTTGGGACCTTCCATCGGGCTTCCGGCATTTCAACCTAAGGTCCTTTAACCACTTCTGAAATTAATGCGGTACCCAGTCTGCGTTCTTGCCAAATGCACTCGGACTTGCTCTCGAAGTTCAATAGCGTGGGTGCTGTGTTCGATGGAAGTATCTTTCGGACTGGGTGCTTTAATGTGCACGTTGGGCTAAGGTTGGTCTATTTTCCGGAGCTAAAGGGGTTGAGCCCGCGCTTTTGTACTGCACTACAAATCCATCACCTCGTCCCATTCCCCAGCACCGCACCCAACCACTCCCTCCACGCCCCCCATGTCGCTTGCTCAACCCGTAGACGCTCGTGCTCTGCGATCTTGTTCTAAATTCTTGCTCCGCGCTCTTCTCCTGTCCGCGCCCTTGTTCTTTGGCTCTGTACACCTTCTTCAACTTTAGTCCTCAACTCTCTCACCGCCCTCCGTCCTGACTTTCTCCCTATAGACCAGCCCCAATATCGGCCCCATTTTCATCGATGCACCTATTAGCGTCCTTGCTTTATGGGCCCGGCTCCCTTCCACGTCTCAGTCACGCTCGTGGGACAATTTGGTACTGACTTCGTCCTTAATCACCTTCTTTCAACAATGATCCCCCTTAACTTCGCCAGGGGCTCTTCTTCCAACCCACGCCCTTCGTCACATCCTTACACCCATCGCTGCAGAGCTACATTTGGGATATCTGCTGGCGTGGTTTAAGGAGGGCGAAAAGCATCATACATAGACGAAGGAAGATTAGACAATTGATACGCAAAATCGCTCCTTCCTGAGGCTCTGACCAACGATGAAGCTCATCTAGACTTGTCAGCAGAAGACATGCTGTTTAGTATTGATGGACAACAACACCTCATTCTTATTTTTATCCCAACTTTTATATTTCCCTTCATTAAACACTGGCGCTTCCTCGACCAACGTGACTAAGCACTATTGATCCCACAGAGTTCCACCACTCATGGATTCAGATCCATTAATTTACCATCACCGGTCGGTAAACCCATCCAAAATTTAGGAACCCAGTTACAAAGATTGATGTACCTTTGAGGCAAAGGTAGACTCAAGCCACGGCGTAGCTTAATATATGTGACTTTCAGCCAAGACTTTACGACGGCAGGACGTGCCATAAGGGGTTTGGTAGTTGAGGTCAGATTGAAGAAGGGATGAATGACATAACAACTTGTCGGGGAAAGGGAAGCTTGCGTATATAGCATTGATATCAAAGAACTGGCCTGCAGACTACATCAGCAACTACGAAACCGGCTACTTCTCCATACGCCCCCCCCTGCGACGCGGGGCGTAGTTATGCGCATCGCTTCTCCTATAGAGATGTATGATAGGTACCCTGTAAGATGCCTCCGAGATACTCTTCTATGATGTCGATGACAGCATAATGCATAGCCCAGAGTTACTGGGCTCCGGGGTTCTTGAAGGTCGAGACGCCTTGTATCATCGGCGTATTGCGGTATAGCCTATGCTGTAGTCCGCTTCACATACTAAGCCGAAATAACCCCCAGTCTCTCAGGAGAAGAAATACGAGTTACCCTCTGTATCTTTTCGTCGAGTGTGCGAGAAGTCCTTATCAGGCGCGTACTCTTCCCATACACTAGCCGGAAAGATGTGCCTGTTACGCTCATACCAACGGCGATCCACTACCTTGGTAATGGTAGCGTCATCTTGTGCACCTTCGAGCTCGGAATCGGGAACGCTAGTGCTAGGGGTCTTGCTTTGACCCTTGGTCGATCTATCTAAGGGGTCGTAGTCGGCATCTTTCAAAGGATCTTGCTCGTCTAGCGAGGGAGTGGCAGCAGTGGGCTGAGAGGAGTAAGGGAATAGCGGTCCGTTGAATCCATTAACGTTGTTGGCTAAGAAGTAGTAGAACTCGTAGTGCTAGACAGAGTCAGTGGGCGGAAAGAAGATGTGGATGATACACATACATGAGGTATGACCACGTCGGCTCTAACAAACATCAGATCATCAACACTGACCCGCGCCCAGTCCCGGCTGCTCTTGTCAACGCCTACACCAAGCTCTGCGCCCAATTTGCGGGCTTTGTCGAGGAACAGCCATATGGGGTCCCCCTTTTTCATTCTAACAAAACCGCCTGGGACATTGGTGCCGTCGTAGAAGACGAAAGGAATGACGATCTCGGTGGCTTTGACGGCCTCCCGTGTTACTACAAAATGCTTGTGAAGCTCTTCCTGTGCTTGGATTTCGCGGAGCCGTGCGGATTTGGTCAGGGCTTTGGGCGCAATGACTACTCCTATGTTTGGACCGAGTCGTTTTTTGGTGGTGGGGTTGTCATTCTCAGAGCTTATTTCAGATGTGTCATTCTTAAGGGTCGCAGTACGAGGAGTCGGAGTGATGGATGCACCAGAATCGCCGTCTTGTTCGTCGTCTAATGCAAAGGAGAGTTTCCCCTTTGCGGCTGCTTTCTTCTTCTTTTTCTTAGCTGGTTGACCTACAGCAGCACTGTCCTTGGATAATTAGCTCCAATTATGAATGCAATGTCGGAGCTAGACATACCTATCCGAAGATGTGATTCCTGCAGGACTGCCAGACCTTTCAAGCTCCTTTCGTTCGAGGGCTTCAGCACGCCGTTTACGGAAGTCCGACAAATGCACCAACCCGACGGTTTGCTCTTTCAGGACGTCTTCGGCGCTGGTGGCTTGGGTGGTGAAGCGTGACTTTCCATTCGAACTTGGAGTCGCACTGCGAGAGTTCTTATTAGAGGACCCAGACACGAACCTGTTGTCCATTGTATGTTTTATGCTGGAAGGATTTGGGATGGATGGATTGAGTGCTGCAGGTGCCACCAAGTGCCGCACTTATTCGCGAACGCTTTTCGGAAGACACGTTAATTACTGTTTATGCTATTTTAGACGCAGGGCGCTGATTGATATTCACTCTAAGTTAAATTAGAAGATTTTGTTATGAATAAAGCTGAAAAAAGAACGTCGGGAGTCTGCAGTGAATGGAGACATCCGATTAGGCGGTGAGAGCCCCACGAACCCCCACGAACATCACCGCCTGGCCTTTGTTTCGGCAGTATTCAATGATCTGCTCCACCGCCATCTACCTCGCAACTTCAAATCCTCCTTCTATACCACACCAACTTGTCGCCGATAATGGGCAGGAAGCCCAATCAATTGATCCTAGAGTTCTTTGAACGTGGCCCTAAACTCGAAGACGCCAGCAATCGTTACCAGCATACGTGCAAATCCTGCGGTGAGAAGGTACTTGACCGCTCCCCGCCTTCCAATGTTACCAAGACAAAACCACATTTTCTGACCGCATGCTGTAGTTCCCAAAAGGCCGCATTGATAGCCTCACAACCCACCTCGTTAAAAAATGTCCCGCCCTCCCTCTCCGCGATCGCCAGCGCGCTATTCTTCAATTCCACGAACTCCCCGACCTTCCTGAGACGAGCCAACCCATGGGTGGCCAACCCATGAACCTCCCCTTCGCCCCAAAACAGGGCATGTCGGCGCTGGAGACGTTGGCTGAAGTCTCCCGTCAACATCTGGATTTGTCGGGCAAACGGGGTCCAGGAAAGGGCAGGCCACCATCGCCGCCTCCAAACTCTGCCCTCCACCACGGTGCATTGATGGATGAATTCATTGTCCAAGATGACAGACCTGATGGGCCAGATATGTCAGCTCTAGCTGACAGAGGTGGTGAGTCGTATACAATCTAGAGCCCTTTTTTCGTCGTTCTTAACCTAACCCCTCACGCAGATGTATCAAGTGCCTCAGCCCTCCCTTCCATATACCACTACGGCAATCTCCAACATTCACCCATTGCTTCGCCTCATCTTGGTACTATCCCACTATCGAGCCCGCAATCTGTGGCACAAATGGTCCCCTCTTTAGTCATGGCTGCTTCCGCCGCCAATGAACTTCAATCTATGATGCCGATGACAAACGGATTGACGATGGAGCCCGAATTGGGCGCTTCGAACTTGGCAATCACAGACAAATACTTCCAGACCGCTCAAGGCCGTTCGCAATGGCCAGGCCTGCCGACTCATCATATAGATCCTTTTCTACAGGACCATAGTAGAGACCACATCCTGCCGAAAGACGACTCCTTTGGCAGAAACCATCTCAATCCCCGCCCGATTGCTATGAATCCGAACAGTCCGCAGACACATTTCACGACCGATTTCAGCATGAATCAGAAACCTGCGAAACCTAAAGTCCGAGGCCGGTTTTCGGACCTGAGGAGGAAAGAGGTCCAGGAAGTCAGAAAGAGAGGTGCCTGTATTAGGTGCCGTATGCTGAAGAAGCCGGTAAGTACCTCGTCCTTCTTAGCAAGATACAATTCTCATTCTTTAGTGCTCAGGGGACAGTCCATGCAGCACTTGCGTCAACGTTGAAAGTGCTAGGTTATGGAAACAGCCCTGTATCCGCACACGTATTGCCGAAGAATTCAACCTCTACTCCGCTGGCCTCCATGGTGTTCTTGCATTTCACGCTGTAACCCAGACTCGGGGCCAGCTCC
Organism: Delitschia confertaspora ATCC 74209; assembly: GCA_010093945.1. Classification (NCBI taxonomy): domain Eukaryota; kingdom Fungi; phylum Ascomycota; class Dothideomycetes; order Pleosporales; family Delitschiaceae; genus Delitschia; species Delitschia confertaspora. The sequence continues at coordinate 35,789 of ML994051.1, read as the reverse complement.
AGCTCGCTCAGATGCACGGCCGGATTGAAGCAACTCATTACCCGGACTCCGCAGTTTATGCAACCTTCGCGCCTCTTAAATGTCAACTTGCCCAGGGCCCAGAAATCGACCCTGCAATTCTGGGTGGCGGAGGTACTTCCTTGGAGTCGCCTCCAGCCCTTGAGATCATCGATTCAGATACTGATGACATTGGGGGGAAACTCGATGCTTATATTAAGAAGATGACACCTACCTTCCTTGAGTCGGAAGACTCTCCTTTTATGAAGCCAACCCTGAGGGTAGCTATGGGCATTAGCTCCAGCAACCAGGTATTCCCAATCACCGTTAGCGTTGATTATCATGAGCGCTAATTTTGCGGATAGGACGGCCTCCTTGGACGTGTGCTCGAGCTATGGGTTGCTACTCGAATACTCACAGAAGAACATTTAGAGTGGCATATGTTCTCCAACCCCTCACTCCCCCCAGGTATGGCTCCAGCCATGATGACACAAACGGACTTGGAGAACAATTCTCGCACACCCATCACGGTTGTGAACAATCACGAGTCGTATGATCTAATCAAAATGCAACTCATGGGCGCCCTTGAAAAGCGGGCAGCAACACTAAGCCGGGTTGTCATGAACGACTTGGAACGGCGTTTATTACAGAGGCAGCAAACCAGTATGTTTGAGACATTTTTGGTTGCTGTCGTGCTATTGGCTTGTGTAGAGCGCATGTGTTGGTTGTTCAAGACATGGGAAGATCATTCTGGACATGACAGAGCACCTCAACATGACACTGTAACCTCTGAAGGAGACATGGCCCAAGCCTTACAGGCTTCGCAACAACAGTTACAAGCGGAACAACCAAGGAGTTCGAGGTGGCCCTTGGATAAGATGCCAGCTTATTACAGCCAACAAGGAGAGCGGTTCAGTGATATTCTCTACATGCTATTAAAAATGCGCGGGGTACCACCGAAACCTGTTCCGCGCTCAGAAGACGGAGTGCTGGTTCTTTGGGGTGAAGATGTTGAACCCACAGCCAAGGAGTGGTATGAGTGTATCGGAGTCACGAATGATAGCCTGGTGGAGCGAGCGGATGCGAGCTTTCAGGGTAATGACCCGAGGGAATGGGAGTCGAAATATATCCGGAAGATCATAGGAGGATGAACTTTGCTCACTGTTAAAGTTCTACCTCTATCCCTTGCGGCACAACTACGAAAACTGGCTTTTGTAGACGCGCGCTACATTACGACGTCACTTGGCTACTAAATCCTCCTGGTATCCCAAAGTTGAGGGATATAGCCGCTCATAATATAGATTCCTGGAGCGAGTGCCGCCTTTTAGAGCCTTGCTTCGGAAACGGTTAGATTTCAGTAAGTCGAAAGCCACGGGTCTTATAGCGTGCTAGAAGGTCTTCATGAGAGCGGCGGTTCGGGACCGCGAAGAGCTCAATATGTACGACCCGATATGTGCGCCCTAGAAAGGCGGGACAAGACTATCATAGGATGTCTAAATATGCACTGGAACTGAATGAAAGCCGTATGTCTGAGTCGGGGGCTGATTATGTAGCTGATGTAGCCCCAATTTAGGTTTTTTTGCCAATCTAAAGAAATGGTCGTCCCGAATACTATAGCATTCTCAAGCTTTATGTCGCGAGGTGTTAAGATGGTTGGGCTAGAATGCACTGTTGAAACTACGCCTGAATATGAGTTGTTCAACCCGTGTGAAGTTCATCACGTAGCGACCTCGGACGATACCTAGATATATCAAACAACAGGTGTTAGCATATTTGAAGCGGTATCTCCTTATTCTAAAGATGCCCATTGTGTATATCAACCAATAACCGCTATGTTAGCGATGAGCACCGCGACTAACGATCCCTTAATTCAACCCTGTCCAATCAATACACTACCGACCCTTGATATACTCATAATTCATAACAAGCATCTTTAGTTTATTCGGGAATTCTAAGGCTAAGGCATGTATAACGGAGGGCTGGAAAGAACATGTAGTTTTGAATTCAATCTTAGAAAGATGTCAACAAGAAAGAATAATAAGAGCCGGCGTAAGATCATATAGACGCGTGGCCTTCTAGGGAGTAGGAAGTTCATTAGTTATCCAAACTAAATTTTCCTGATCATGAGGGCGCCCTTTGTTCAAAGTTCGAAATTGCTTAGCTAAGCAATTTTGTAAGTCGTAAGGGATTATGAAGTGCATGTTTACTCGCGCGAGTGACATTCACTTAAAGAGGCAGTTATAATATTGGCCTAGACGGAGTGTTGGATATGTTGAGTATTTCATTGGTAATTAGTATCAAAGTGATTATGGAAGCTTGCTTAAACTATATATACGCCTTACTCTCTACAGTCGGGCTTACTTCGCTCTAAGCATTGATATTACGTGTTCATAGACCCCGATTGAGAACCGGGTAGCGCGTTAAGTTGAATCATTATTATATTCACGTCAATGGCCTGTAAGCTGCGGGATGTTGAGGACATAAATGACATAATATGTGGTTCACTTTCTTTTCATAATTTCACTTTAGCGTCCTACTCGAACACATATTGGCAGCAACCCCCCCCTTATCCTATAATATAGATAGAAAGAGCTCCGCATATCTCACCGGAGACCATCAACTTCAGCCTTTCGAATAAAGAAGTACTAAATTTCGCTCAAAAGTACGCATCAAGCATCTGTATACGTTAATGCCTCTTCCTATCAGCACTCCTCCGCGCCCGCCACTGATACGACGCTATAGCTTGGTCCGAATTCCCCTCCGCAGTGCCTTCAAACCACTCTTTCCCCAATGTGATAATTTTGACCATATTGCCAAACGCCACCGCAACACTACGTTGGCCGAGTCGAGCAATAGGCCCAGGATGTGCAACAAAGAGCTCCTCCTGTGCATCCTGTCGCTGCGTTGCATCGTCTTCTATGAAATCAGCAAGCAACGGCCGGGAGTGGAATTCTCCAGAAGCCGTCATCGACCAGACCTCCCACTGATCAGATGCAGCATGCCGATCAGGTGATGGCCTGCTTATCCCACGAGCGCGCACTTTGGAGAGAGCATTGGCGGCAGAGGTAGAATAACTCGTACCCGCTGCAGAAGTCAAAGAGTGTATTGAGAGTGACGGACTCTTGCGAACGCCAATCACCTCCTGCGCGTATGTTGTTTCCCACGCCCCCGCAGGATTTACACAGTGTGCTGCCACAGTAGCGTGATCTAGGCCCTTACATTCATGTTGAGAGGGCCGAGATGATTCGCTGTTAAGGCAGATTTGGGATGTTGGCGTATCATCAATAGTGGATGTCTGCATGATCATGTGATTCGTGTGTGGGTCCGTATATACGACAGACAATGAATGCACAGCAGGTGCACCACAGGAACACACTCGCCGAGCTGAATGAATGATCCTGAAGGAGTTCGATTTCATTTTCCCAATGCTCAGTGTATGTAAGAGCGCCCGGCGCTGGAAGTTGACCACATCGACCTCCTCACCCCGAAGCAGGAAGATCAAGCAGAGGCCAGGGATCCCGAAGACTGATCTGATCCCTGAATTTTGGCCATCGTCCAAGGAACGTGGATCGAACCCGGGAACAGGCTCGGATGTCGTCTGAGTAGATTCAAGTGGCGTGAGGATATGCACTAGTCCTATTTTACTGGTAAACACAAGACTCAGCCCTCCTTTTGCGCAGGCAAATAGCATAGCAGAAGTGATGGGGCTGAGACAAATGCGCCTGGAGCGGCGGGTTCCTGTCATAGCTTCTATCTCTGTCAAATAACCGTCCGGTGTAACAATGAATAGGGTAAGGTTGTCCTGATCCCCACTGCGTATCCAAGCCAGGGAAAAAAGTAGTGGCTGCTGGCCTTTCAGGTTTATAGTGGGGAAAAGGATGAAGCGATGTGTAGCAAGACTGAAGAAACCAATCTGTCCTTCAGGATTGCAAATTGCGAGTAAAATTCCGCTCTCGTCCATAGTACTCGAAATAATAGGCCACACTTTAGGCACCATATCTGCTGTTCGAATTGCTGTATGAGCATAGCCCTTCCCTGGCCCATAGAGCCAGACTGAGGTAGATCGATCAAGGCTGACACTTACGAAGTGGCCATTCCCAGATGCGGCCAGCCTCACAATATCCAAAGAGTGAGAAATGGGGAGGTTTTTAACTGAGAATAGTGCCGTCTTGCTGGATTCATCTTCAATGTTCTTGGGAGCACCGTTCCAGAGGAGGTAATTCATCAATAGAGTAATTCCAGCGATGGTAAATACGACAAGCAAAGCTGCGTGAAATGCATGTTCATGGGCGAGGTGGCGAACCTTTTCAAGCAACGAATTTGCCTTCTGAGTGGCCTTACGTCCATCTGGGCTGTTTAAGACGATGAGGAGGGGATTGTACACACGGGCTATGAAACTGTGGGCACCGGGTTTGATGAAGTCAATCAACTCCTTTGCGGTATTATGATCCTGCATGCTCAACCATTGGGCGGGAGAGCGTGCTTGATTGATAGGTGGTGGACTCCAGGACGGGGTATTGGATGTTCTGGGTTCCCTTGCTAGTAGCCGATATAGAAGGCCACGCAGCGATAATGTCTGGTTTGCGCTGTCAAAAAAATGCCAGTTCAACGCCGAGATGAATGATGCGATGCCAGCTGAACCAGCTAAACGAGTGCTGAACGGAAGCTGACCCAACTGTAACACTGCAAGCCAGCTTTTCCGCTCTCGTTTGGTTTTCTTATCGAAAAGTTGAACATTGCTGACTCTTGCGAGGGAGTCTTGAAGTTCCATCCTCTGGACTTCGACGCTGAGAACCGCCAGGAAAAAAGTAATATGGAACACGAAATCAAAGACCAAGGTAACAGCAGCAAAAGCACAGAATGGCTTAACCCAAGGAGTTGCGAATCGAGACAAGATGTAACAAAGCGCAAGATTCTGAAATGCCTTTGCAAGCGATTTGTGCCCCACCTCTCCAATCGAGGTGCTAATGCGTTGAACCGGAGGCATTTCTGAGGGTGTCGCAAGAATCGCATTTAGAAGGCGGAATCTGGGAGAGTTAATACAACTATATCCAACCTATTTCAGATACATAGGACTTACATATTGCCAATGCCAAAAACCATAACAACAAAGGGAAATACTTCGCGAGGAATATGAGAAAGATTGATACCGAGAAAGCTGCATACAGTGAAACTGGCAATTACAGACACTGTCATCTACAAGCTCTTAGCGAACTTCCAGGTATTTCGTGACAGAGGGTGCTTACCTTGAAAAATATTGCAATTACTAGGCCGACCTTACTTTTGATAGCTCTAATCCCCCCCAGCCTATGAAGTACATAAGCTGTCATGAAGAAGTAGACCAGTGCCAAGGATAAGTCATCATAAATAGACATTGGCTTGAAGCGGAATTCATAGAGTCGGCTGTTGACAACCTGGCCGTCCTTTGGGTATATTGACCACTCAGGGGATAGATTCGTCGCCAGCGCTTTGGACCGCAATTGCCAGGTCTTTCCTAAAGTTGAATGACTTGAGTTGGTCTTATCAAAGAGGGTAATCACTAGGGCGTCTGCCGCACGTAACTTGGTTTTCTCAAAAGCTTTTCCAGCAAAGAGGGAACTAGGTCGGAGCGTGAAATTGAGGAAGGTCTGTTGTTCTGATCTGTTATTGATAGTCGCAAGTAGGTCGGAATCGGCGGCTAGGATAGCCTGGGAACATTCCCAATACATTAAAGGCGAATGGAACCCCCAGGAAACGCCCTTGGTGTTGGAAGCACAACCTTGGCCATCCAATCCCCATTGAGGGTTGAGGGAGAGCGCTGGGTCTTTATCGTCGTCGAACCCATCTGCAATAAGCTCATTCTGCACGTATAGGCCTTGTTGGAGGACCTGGGGATCTATGGCTTTCATGTAATCTCCATGGACCCATACTTGATGCATTTCTACATCAGCATTCCCATTTCCTTCAAATTCAGTAACTGTTGTCCAGACATGGCGCGGTAGACTGCGCAGACCAGTAGCTGCGGGGCTATCAGGGTGAAAAAAGGCGGGATAACAAAGCAGGACAGAGATGGTAACGGAGAAAAGGATCGTGCAAAGCCAATGTCGAGCAGTCGCTCTGCCATGAAGCTCGAAGGCCCTACGGATAGGATGCTCCGGTGATAGTTTAGGTGGTTCAGTGGTACTGAAATCGGGTGTGGTCAGAAAGGCGCATGTAGCGGAGCTGAAGAAGCGTTGAACTTACCCACGGAAGGGGTATAAAATGTACCAGATCATTCGGGTAGTGGTAAGGACATTTGTCCAAACGGATCAGCCAATAGAGGCGGAACAAACAGAAGAACAATAAAGTGAAGGGGCCTCAGCTTCAATTGAAGGGCAGCGAACGTATGGAAGAGTGGTTGGTATCATGTAGGCACAGACAGACGATAGCGGGAAGCGATATGTAAACCATGGGGCGGGTATTCGCGAGTACAGGAAAGAGAACAGCAATAGATAGTCACAAGCGCGAACGACGGGACAGGCACAAGAGAAATAATCGTCAGGGGCTGGCTTTCATTGTTTGTAGGCGTTGGGCGGTACAAAGAGCTGGATGGTTGGGGAGGGGTGGGTGGTGTTGTGGTGGCACGCTGTGGCTTCGAGTCCTGTGCTGATTTATCGATGAATCACCCGGATATAGGACTACGGACAATGCATGAACAAAACTGTATTCATAAGGGTGTTGAAGGTACAATGATTACGCTGATGCGCCTTGCGTGATGAGAGGATCCATACTAAATGCACGGCGAACGGTGGGCACAGCTCTCCACTATCGTAGACTACATGTGTATATATGCAGGTACCGGACAGCCACTTAGTTTAACTAGACATTCATTGCGCTCAGGGCTGAATATGTCGCCTACCAAACAAATGTCCTAATTGTCCTACTGCTTAGGATCCCAGGTATCAGCCCGACCACTATCATTATGTCATTGGCGGCGTAACGAAAACGACCTCGCCGTCGTTCTCTCGATGCGGCATTGCTGCTCTCTACCACTCATTTTTCGCGAATGGTCGAACTTCTACAGATGTGGTCGTTAAGTACCACGTGCGTGGGACGTAGGTGATACGCGAGTCCAGTTAGCACATGGCCGTCCTTAGCATATGTTGCGTCGTAATACAGAGTCCTGCACTGCTGTCTCCAGAACCTATCCGAAATCGCGAGATCATGTGCCATCCATCTCTTCATCCTCATCCTCTCCCTCGTCACTTTCTCCATCTGTATCGTCCCACTCCTCGTCCTCCCCCTCCTTCGCGGGTCCTAGAGTATTATTCAATTCTGTTAGGAGTTCCTCAGCATGCTCCTTAAGACGTTCGTCTTCGTATTCCAGCATCCCGTAGAGCTTGAGGCAATTTTGCAACCAGTCCCGGCTAGCGCGCTTCAAAGAGACGGCTGATTTGGCTGATTTCTCCTCTGTCGCATTTTGCTTTTCACTCAATAGGTGCAAACACCACCCGCCTAGATACCAAGCTTCAACACTGGTGTCGTTTTCTCCGATCAGGGTTTCCAGTACCTCGATGGCATCTTCCTCCATCTCGGCCTCCATGAGTAACCTAGATAAGCTGATCTTGGTTGGAAAGGCGGGCACATTGGGATCTGCCGGGTCAAGGTCTTTCCATAGGTCTATGCTCCTTGACAGCGCTGCGCGTGCGTCGTCTATCCGAATCTGTGATATGCGTATTGAAGCCAGCGTTTGAAGGGTTTCCGGGCTGTTAGGGGCAACAAGCAGAGCTTCGGTGACTGCGGCTTCACACCGGGCTTCGGCGTCCTCTTCCCACCTGCTTCGTTTAGCGTTTAGCAAGCGATTACGAGGAGAGTACTTACGAGAGATCCGTCATATAGACCTCCGCAATTCCACATAGAGCGCTCGCTATCCTCTGCTTTTTCTCTGCGATGGCCTCTGCAACAGCGGGCCGGTTGCCTTTGCTCTCCAACTCTGCAATTTCCCTTTTCAAAACATCAATGCCCTTTGCGAACCATTTTACACTCTCTGATCCACCTTCTTCACATAGCTGGGCAAGCCAGAGAAACTTTTCTGCCGCGTCTCCTTCTTTGCCCTCGGGGTCCAATGATACTGCAGTTAAAAAGTTCTCTCGTGCTACTTCAGGATCTCCAAGCTCCACATGAATTTCGCCTAGGATGTTGAGGGCTGGTAATATCGCCAGATTGGGTTCGGAGGTCTTCTGAAGAAGAGATAGAGCCCTCTGTGCGAGAACGAGGGCGTCTTCCGGTTGTGATGTCTGCAGTAGGGCCACAGCTTCGGTGAGGAGAGCTTCCGGAGAGGGCGCTGACTTCTTAGAGGTGCCGTTTCGGTTTGATCCTTTGGGATTCTTCGACTTGCGACTACGATCTGACGGTTTTGTCTTTGCCATGACGAAGCAGTGATATGGCACTAGTTGGGAAAATGGGCGATTTGGTAGAGGATTTCAATTGTCCCGAGAATTCTGTCCAGGACCAAAATTATTTCGAAGTGGTCCGAGCGTCATTGACGTGGGGAAGACCCCACCAAAAAGCTTACGGTATCTCGTTGAGCCTCCCGGCGCATCCAACCCTCAGAAGCACAATATGGGCAAAGAAGAACAACGAGAGGAGAGGGAGGTCCTCGACTCTATCTTCCCAGATGAGATCACAGGTTTGGCTCCATTGCCCTTGCTATAGATATTCTGTCTAACTAAATTCCATAGACGTTTCCGAGACCGAGTATCGGGTGTCAATAATCCTTGACGTGCCTACTGATGATGGCGACGAGACAGAACCTCGTAAGCCTCTAATGAGCTCAATTCAGGTCCTACATGGACCTGTGAGTTATGCCTATATGAAAAAGTGCTGTGGTGCTAATCAGTGAATAGCGACCATTATCCTCAATGTACAATACCCAGAGAACTACCCAGATGAAGCCCCCCGCCTTGACATATCTCAACCGCCTAACTCGACGAAATACCCGTACCTGGATGTCCAAGAGGATAAAGCACGCCTACTGGACTCCCTCACAGAAACAATCGAGGAGAATTTAGGAATGGCCATGATCTTCACTCTAGTTAGCACACTCAAAGATGGCGCCGAACTGCTCATCGAAGAGCGGAAGAATGCTGTCCAGGCATTGAAGGACTTCGAGGCACAGAAAGCAGAGGAGGAAGAGAACAAGAAGTTTCATGGTACCCGTGTCACGCGCGAGACATTCTTAGCCTGGCGGGAGAAGTTTAGGCAGGAGTTGGCAGATCAGGAGAGGAGACAGCAGGAGGAGAAAGAGGCGGAGGATAAGAAAAAGAAGGTGAAGGAAGAGAAGCGTTTGACTGGCAAAGACCTCTGGCAACAAGGATTGGCTGGTAAAGTGGAAGACGAAGAGGGTGAGGATGCGCTGGAGGGCATTCAAAGGATCAAAATTGAGGCGTAGCGATGAATGGCGTCTGCATATACTTATATTCATACATATTCCGCCGCCTTGGGTATCTAATATACTGCAAGTGCAAAATAATTTAAGGTCGGAAACTTGAGACTACTCGACAGCTTTCCCCCGACCCGCCGCAGCATGTTTCCTTTCCTCCTCTTCTTGGCCTGCAAGAATCTTCTCTTGATCTATAAGATCTTGCATCCTCTTCGCTATCGATATATTATCCGCAACCATCTTCTCGAACACAATGCGATTGTTAGTAAAAGCGTCGTGTACTACAGCTTGCCATGAGCCTCCTTCGCGCTCTATGTGAGACAGCTCCGTATTCCGATCCAGTATATCATCCCACTGATCTTCTTGTATAGCCAACGGCATCCAGTAGTTGCCCAATAGCGTCCTTTCTACGAAATTGTTATTCCGTATATTGATCTTGTGACGGAGGGCGCGGCTTAAATTTGTGGGTTGAGGTTTGGTAATGCGGAGGAAGGGGATTCCGTTGGCTGTTGCGAGGATTGGGATGTGTCGTTTACCCGTGACTTTCGGGTACGGTCGGGTCTCTAGGATAGACTTTTTCTTCGGTAGAAGAGCTCGCGGTTTGGGGGTCTTCGGCCGGACCTTTCTCCTCGGTTTGGGATGCGCTATGTGATCTGGGATTTTGTCGACGATGGTCTTGACAAATCTCGTGCTGCTGAGGTTTCCGGCTGCTGCTTCATCTAGTCGGTCAAGGAGCTGTTGGAGAGAGCTCGATCAGCTTCGGCGCAAAGGGTAAACAGTCAAGCCTCAAACTTACTTCGTAGCCCGCTTGGAATGTAGTCTGTAGCTGGTAAGGGCTTTGAAGGTCCTTGTGTTTTCTGAACTGATGTCGAATCGCATTTCCTAGAGCGCTGCGCCGCTCAGGGCTAATCGGGGCAGAAGAGCATTGCGACAGCAGGGCTCGAAATAGAGCAATTGCTGAAGAGAAAGATCATTAACAAATGCCGAGAAGCGATATAGTAAGACCAACCTGCTATTCGATGCGAGCTCGAGCGTTTGGGCAACAGGAATCGGGGCATAGACTACATGAAGTTGCACACAAGGCGTCAAAAAGCAGTGTTCCAATTAAACGGTCGTTGGAAGCTATCTGAGTCACGTGATCATACCATGCGGAAACCGCGACATTCTTAATTAGCCATAAACGGTGTCAATCTAGGTGCTCTAACATTCAATTTGTATTTCGATCAAGTGATGACTCTAATGAGTTCCCCGAGGACACCAAACACCATACCATGCTTCGATATAGAACTGATAGTGTACCGCGACCACACATTCAACCATACTAGTTGAAGGAACACATTCCGCACTACTCTTCACTCTATTAAGCTCCTGGTAGCCTCAGCGACTGGAAGTAGCGACGAAGTCTTTCAATATGAGGATCCCTCAGGAGGCTGTGGCAGCTTCTTGTGCTGTGGAAGAGCCATATAGCTAAAGGGTGTTAGATATTGGCTCGCAGCTTAGTTCGAGAATCAGACTCACCGTCGGAGCTCAATTAGTATAGTTTCCATTGTGAACTCCCTCTTCCATTGTACGAGACATGGCAACTTGCTAGGATCGACCTGCGTATCATTTAGTAAATTGGTTTGAAAATACCAATTCCGACTCAAATAACCCACCTTTCCATTCCTTTGGTCAACACAAGGGAGGTTTATCTTTGAAACAAATGCGATCTCGGGGGGTTGATCTGGGTAGTTCGGGCCGCAGTGAATCTTCAAACTGTAAATCCTGTTCTCATGGACACTCTAAAGGTCTGTTCAGCATCGAATTATCGTTAATAAGGAGGGGGACGCACATGAGGTGGGCCAAGGATCGTGCCGTTCCAGTCAGACATGAGTAGGTCGTCGCCATTGTCAAGCCCATAAGAGCAGGCCTCTGCAAACAATCAGTTAGTAAGCACAACAGGCGCATTGGTACAGAATCCGTACCAGCACCCAAGCCCTTCTCGCCCTTCTCCAACTCCTCCAGCAGGCGGAAGTTTCGCGGGACCTTTGCACCCATTCTGATTGGAGATACTGTGATTGTCGTTCGGGCGACCCCACTACACGTGTGTGGAAGGGGGGTTGATGAGCGAGCGGGACAGTGTGTTAGTGTTTAGAAGGGAGCTTGAAAGGTGTTGACGAAGAGTTTCCGCAAAAGTGGTTGACACAGAAGAGTGAAGCAATCAGGCAGATTGTTGTTAACCCTCACCGCGCTGACCGGACTGACCTGCGAGACGTCAGATGAGGGGCACAGATCGGCCCCACCGAGCTCCCGCCAAGCTCCCGCCCCCTGTCCAACAGTGCAACGGGCTCCCTGGTTGTTCCGCTCCGAAGGACTACATGTCCATATGCGCTCAGGCAACCAGGTACAATCCTTTGGCTATATCCAATTATTCAAAATTTCCTACACTGAACGGCTTTCGCAAGACTGACCTCTATGTTTCTATTCGTTTCCGAGTATGACAGCGCAGATTCTTGGATCGGAGCTTAGCACTCTGATTCAAGACTCGAAGCGAAAGAATTCCGAACTGAGAAACGCTGCTGAGAAAGCGCTTCAGGATTTGAAGGCTCTTCCAGTTACTTCCGAAACCCAGCTCACTGCAGGCAAGTAAATCGTGAATTTTATGTTTCCAGGTGCTGATAACCAAAGAGATCTTTGCCGAAGACCCCACTTCATTTCTCCCTTTCTTATAGCATGCAATTCCCATAATGCGAAATTTGCGTCAGTTGGAGCGGCGTGTCTCCAGAGGCTTGCTGTTAGTCGAGCTCTGCCCAAAGAAAGATTGACGGAAGTGCTCGAGACTTTCAAAGAATGCGCCAACTTGGGTACGTCTCTTTTGCGTATATCCTGTTTACGTAACTCAGGTTTGCTTCAGGTCCAGACATTCAGTTAAAAACGCTCCAAGCCCTCCCATCCTTACTCCAAAATTACCCTGCCGAGTTATGTGGCGAGTTGCTTTCGACCGCATTGCAAATCTGCTCTGCCTTACAGAACACTAAGAATTCTGCTGTGAGCAACACCGCCGCTGCTACTTTACAGCAGCTTGTGACTCACGTATTCGACAAAGTATCTGTAGAGGATGGTAAATATAACGATCTCCACTCAATAGGGGCTATGCTGACTTGACATATCAGAGCGAGCTTTGGAAGTTCCAACAGTTGCTGAAGTCCCTGGGGATGCGGATCCAGTGTCTGTAAGGCCAGCTGCTTATGATGCTTATAAGGTTTTTAACGACCTAAACCTTCTCATAAATGGCGAGAAACCGGCCTTCATACGATTCTCTTCCATTCCACAAACTTCCGGCCTGGAACTTGTTGAGTCTGTACTCCTGAACCATGGAAAAATACTCTCCACCCATCCTGAGCAAGCCAGAATACTGCGCACCTTACTCATGCCTATGATTACTCGATCCCTTTCTGATCGTTTGGCATTCCCTGTCACCTTGCGTATTATTCGAATCCTTTATTTATTGATACGGAATTATCTGGCCATCATGACTGCTGATTTTGAGATTTCATTGGGCCTCCTCAACCACATGCTGGACCCAGAAGCATCAACCATTTGGAAGAGGGCTTTGTGTCTCGAAGTCTTTCGCGGGCTGTATTCCGAACCACGTTTGGTGCTCGCGATTTATGATCAATTTGATGGATCTGAAGGCAAGAGGTGCATTTTGGGCGACAATTTGGCCGCCTTCGTACGTCTCGCCACGGAGAAACCTGCAGTGATAGGGCTGGGCCACCACTCAACCTTGCCGACGACTCGAGGGGAGAGTAAGGACACTGCATCGGAGCAAGCTGCTGCCGAAGCAGGTGCTCTCGCAGGTGTTATTGGGGGGCCAGTCTCCGACGTTAATCATACTGGAATTAGCGCACAGTGGAGTTCTATCAAGACGCCATGTATTGAACAGTTGGACAAAAGCGAGGCTCCCAATCTTCCGGAGACATATGTCTACAGTCTTGTTCTCACATGCATTACAAATCTCTCCGAAAGCCTTGCGAAGTTTATTTTACCTCTTACAGTACACTCGGATAGTAAGAGTAAAAAGAGGAACAAGACCGAGGGTTTCCCTAGCGAAGTGGAGCCGTCCCAGCAAAAGCCGGTCCCCGGATCCACTAGTACTCGTAATCGGAGTTTGTCAACAACACAGGCGTACCGGAAGAAAAACGTCCCTGTTAATCCACTTTCCCTTAAGAACCACTCCGCACACTCTTCTGTGCTGGCGACCTCAAACCTTATTCACGAGTGCTGGCCTGCTATTCTTGCGACGTGCTCTACGTTCCTTAATGCTGCCCTTGACACCGATTACTACAGAGCATTAGTACGAGCCATCCAGAAGTTCACACATGTGGCAGGGCTTCTCAGGCTTTCCACTCCGCGAGATGCTTTTTTGACCACTCTTGGGAAAGCTGCGGTCCCTCCTAATCTGCTAATTACGAACATTGCATCTCCTAGAACGCCGGGCCCGGAACAAGCAGGTCTATTCTCTAACACCAGGGGATTACTTAGTGTAGAGAGTCTGTCAGTGGAAAAGGCTCATCGTTCTTCACATGAGGCCAATACCCCGGCCTTGGGGCCTCGCAATTTGCTTTGCCTTCGCGCTCTGTTGAATATCGCCATTGCTTTAGGTCCTACGCTTCAGTCGGCATGGTCTATAGTTTTTGAGACACTCCAGGTAGCCGATCTAGTCATAGCTCTCGCGAATCGACAAGGTGGCGGACGGGAACATCGTACATTAGGATTAGAGGGTCGTGTAAAAGATGAATTGCCTACGGAAAAGGTTGAGGCCGAGGCTACAGCCGTCCAAGCCGCTACCCGAAGACTATTCGAGAGTACGGTCGACTTTCCGAATGAATCTTTTGTTGAGGTTCTTCAGGCATTGTGTGCTCTGTTGCATCCAGCAATGCCGCCGGAAAATACAACTCATGCGGCATCTTCCTCAGTCCACCCGCAAATCTTGCATCAGCGCAGAATGGGTAGTGTGTCCAGCATTTCTCTCAATGCAGGAACAAGCGCACGGGATTCTGTTTTTGCTCTCCATAAGATTGGAGAGCTAGTTGCGCTCAATGAAAGTAGACTCTCGCAGTATGAAGGCACAGAGAGTGGTTGGAACGTGTTTGTGTCCGAACTTGTACAGTGCTGCGGCAATAGCAAGACGCCAACATCAACTCGTCTTTTCGCAGCCGACATTCTATCACGGACTGCCAAAGAAATTGCAGAACAGTCTAGGGCTGATGGAAACCGCAATAAGACACAGATAAGAATATTGTCCGCTTTGCGGTCCCAAATATCCGCTTTGTATGAGACCGATCTTGAGAGTACTGATTCTATTGACGAAACACAAATTCAAATACATCAGATGGCTCTCGAAGCGCTGAAAAGTGTTATAGAGCAATGCGGAGAATCGCTCATTGCAGGATGGGATTCCGTTTTTGCCAGCCTCTTCAGTGTCTTCGTGCCGGCAAGGCATACCGAGGCCAAGAAGAGACAAGCAGCTGAACCCAGCGGAAATACGTTCATTAAGTCGATCCGCGTTATTTCTAAACCACTTGCACGATCAGCATTCGGCTCTGTCCAACTCGTTTGCTCGGATTTCCTGGCCTCTGTTCCTGATTCTTCTCTTGCGACTCTTCTGGAACTTCTTCTGAAATTTTGCTCTCAACAGGATGATGTAAACATGTCTCTAACAGTAAGAAGACCCTCAACATTATGGGGTATCTCTCTGCTGACCATAATATACAGACTATCACTTTCTTTTGGAATGTCTCAGACTTTCTACATATCCGGAGTGACTTGTCATCACTTGCAAATAAATTTGATGCAGTATTAAACCAACCGAGAGAAGAACTGGATGATTTAATCAAAGGAGGCGCCGACCTTCCCATGTTATGGCTCCAAGTCTTATTGCATCTATCGGCTGTCACCACGGATTCCCGAGTTGAACTGCGTAATTCTGCGGTGCAAACTGTGCAACGTATTTTCGAAAATTATGAAGATCAGCTGTCTGGGGACACATGGATATTATGTTTACAGCTTGTTCTATTCAGTATGATAGAATCGAATCTTGCTGCGCAGACAGTTATACGGCGTTCTAATCCATCCACGGATGACATAGCCGCCTGGAATGAAACAACCAAAACCGTTTTGAACTCAGTCAGTATGCTATTCTTAGCATATATTTACAAAATGGATGACCCCACCCGACTTGGGGATGCGTGGCGAGATCTCATTGGCCATCTCAGTCAATTTTTCAGCTTTGGCTCTCATGCGCTTGGACGTTCAGTCTTCGAGGCGATTACTGGAGTTCTGGCAAGAGTTGACAAAGCTGATATATTGGGGATGTCCTCCATCTTGGAAACAGCATTTTTATGGAGAAGTTATTTCGACCATAGTCAAAAGTGGCAGCAAAGGCCGGAAGGAAACCAAGAGGCTTTCCTTGCATATGCAAATGCCTTCAAGGCGATTTATCGGCTTGGTGGGGAATCTATTGATTCACACATTTTGAGCATGCTGCCAAACCTGGAGCAGTGTGTTGTGGATTCTGATGACGTCGCCTACTCTTCAGACATTGACCGTATGACCCCGTTGCAGACGCAAGTTATGGAATGCCTCTCCTTGGTTCGTTCAGACAACCCTGGAGTTCCCTCTTTCTTGATCAAGCTGTTGGGCAAGTTCTGTGTCTTGCCCTATACTTCAGCGGACCCAAATTCCGGCAGAAAAAGCCCAACATTCATCGCCCTCTCGAAGGCGTCTATGTCTTTACTACAGACCATGACTGTAAAACACATCGCTGAAGATGATATATACCGGAGCGGCTCTTTTGGCTTTGCCTTGACTAGCCTTGTGCGTTCAATTGAAGGAAAGTATATCTGGAAGCCAGATGGGAAGCCTCCTACTCTCTGGCAAAAGGCTACAGAGACCGTGCTGTTGATTCTAAAGCCTGGGTTAGCACACATGAAAGTACACGATATCAGAGGTGACATTTTGAGGGACATCTGGAGCCAAGTTGTCAGGGTTTCTTGGGGTATCACTACGGCTCAAATCCCGCCTAATCCTCCTGCGTCTTTGGACAGTGACGAAGCATTCGATATCAATGCCTTCAACAAACTGCGAGCCATGATTACGCCCTTCCTAGGGTCGTCGGTCATACCTGACGCCCTACGGCGCTCATATACCCGTAACCTTTTCCAGGCCTCACTAATTCATGCCTCAGAACCCGGGGAGGCCTCAGCCATTACGGACTCGCCCCTTGAAGATATCTACGAGATTCGCTTTGGACATACGAAGCCCACAATGCCAACATTGCGGACTGACATGGCTTATGTATGCTTCTCAGAGCTTATATCCCTCGTGCGCGCCCGCGATGGATCGGCGGAAGCAGTTAAGCTCTCTCAAGCAGCGGCACCGTATCTTATTCTGCGTGCAGCACTCCCATTGAAATCTTATATTGCTGATCAACCGCTCCGTGGTCGCATACCGGCGCCGGAGTCACAACGAGGGGAGCTCATGTTCACGATTGAGAAGATGAGAGGTTTGGAGTCGGAGCCACAATCAATTCCCGACATCCCAGGGGTCAAATCGAAGTACAAAAAGCACCTCCACCGAATATACCCCCTGCTCGTCCAGGCAATGAAAGCAGCAGTATATGATGGCGAAGTGTTGGAGAAGCTAATCGGTATAATGGATGTTGTGGGAACTGAATTGGGGTTACACGGCGACGACTGAGCGTAGCCGGGGCATACCTAATACTGATTCGAAGAATTCGAATCGAAGCGAGGTTTAAGTATTGAAGCAGCTCGACTCTCTCATCATCGATCAGCCCGTGGCTAAAGAAGACCCTTAAGACTTCCTCAATGAGCAAAACATGAAAATTGAAGTCTTTGGAGGCTTCGGTGCATTGTTCTACTTTAAAAAGAGATATATTCATTACTACAGAGGTGCATCTCGCCTCGTGAATCTCAATCATGATATTAATAAAATAATACATGGGTCAGTACGTGATAGGTTTACACGAGTCGAAAGTTAATGCATGCAAACCTCGGCAACTTCCCCAACCTCACATTTCTCCGCTCCCGTTCCCGTTCCGCCTCCACAGCCACAGTTTGTCTCACGTCGCACTATATACTCCCTTTGTCGACAGCTTCCTTTTTTTCTTTCCTCCAGCACCTAATATTATCTACCTTCTCTTCCTTGTGTTCCGTTTACCCTCTCTTTGCCATGACCAACCCTGTAGTGCCTTTCTCCGAGCCGCCCTACCTGGCCGGTCTCCCTTCACCATACTATAAGGAAACGCATTTGAAGTGGCAGAAGGCATGTCGCAAATTCGTCCAGGAGAACCTGTTGGAGAATGCTCTGGAGTGGGACACAGCCGAGACGCTGCCTGAGCACGTGTTTGAGACCTTTGCGAAAGCGGGAATGCTTATTCCTTCGCTCCCAGCCCCTCTGCCTGTCGAATGGCTTAAGAGACTAGGGATTCACGAGCTTTTGGATGTGTTGAAGGTAGAAGACTTTGACTATATCCATACCATGATCTACTGCGATGAGATGGCGCGCTCCGGCCTAGCTGGTCCCTCAGGCTCTCTCACAACGGGCATCTCGTTCGGTGTTCCACCGATCCTCAAATTCGGAAACAAGCAGTTGCAGGAACGCTATCTTCCGGGCCTTTTGACTGGAAAGAAGAGGATCTGCATTGCTATTACTGAGCCCGGCGCTGGCTCCGACGTCGCCAATATCACCACTACGGCTACTAAGACCCCCGATGGTAAACACTACATTGTGAATGGCACTAAGAAATGGATTACTAATGGTATCTGGTCCGACTACTCCACTATGGCGGTCCGTACCGGCGGTCCAGGTCCCACAGGCCTGTCTCTCCTCGTCGTCCCATTGAAAGGCTACCCAGGCGTCAATATGCGGAGACTGAAGGTCGGTGGCCAGGTCTCTGCAGGAACGACTTTCATCGAGCTCGACGACGTCAAAGTGCCAGTCGAGAACCTGGTCGGTCAAGAAGGCATGGGCATGCGCTATATCATGACGAACTTCAACCACGAGCGACTAACTATCGCCATCGGTGCGACTCGCCAGTCACGTGTTGCATTGGCCGCGGCAATGGAGTACGTAATGAAGCGTGAGGCGTTTGGCAAGGCGCTTGTTGAGCAGCCTGTTGTAAGGCATCGTTTGGCGAAGTGTGGTGCCCAACTAGAGAGTCAGTGGGCTTGGGTTGAGCAGTTTGTGTATCAGATGACGCAAATGACTAAGGCTGAGGCAGATGTTGAGCTGGGGGGCTTGACGGCTATGCTTAAGGCTCAGGCTGGGATTGTATTGGATGAGTGCTCGAGGTGTGCTGTGCTGCTGTTTGGTGGGAATGGGTATACTAAGTCGGGACAGGGAGAATTAATTGAGAGTAAGTACTCCGTCTGTGTTCTGGTTCATCAGAGCTCCAGCTAATAGTTTGATTTTAGGGATATACCGCGAAGCTCCCGGTATTCGGATTCCAGGAGGATCGGAAGATGTGATGCTCGATCTGGGTGTCCGTCAGCTCATTAAGAATTTCCGGAATAAGACGAAGGCAATGGAAAGGCCCGCTGGCTCCTCCAAAATGTAGATATATGTAATATGATCTGCTTTAAGCGACTGGGTGCTCCGTTTTCTCTCCGCAATACCACATCATTCTAGCTACTGCCCCGAGTCTACGTTTGGCTTCTTCGTTAATTTCACTAATATCTGATGTGGAAGCATAACCCTCACCTTGGTGGCTTCTAGAAGGTCTAATGGCGAAAATAAATCTTCGTGTTTTCATTCTCGAGTTCTTGAGACAAGGGCAAAATGTCTATTTCCTCGCCTAAATCAACACGGCAGTCGACCTCCGCATCCAAACGGGAAAGCTTCATATAAACCGTCAACACAAGCTTTTTAAGTCTCCGATCAACGCCTGGATTATTTCCACCAGAACCATAAGACTAATCCGTCTCCAGTGAAGCTCTAGCATTCCATGTCAGCCATTGGTCCAAATGGACATTGTGTTTCCGAGGCTAAGACCTTCGACATGGGGAAATTATCCAGGTCCTCGGAGCATCTTCAAACCTCCGGTACCATTAGGGAAATTGAAGCGGCATGTCGTGGTAATGATCTGATCATTCCGGGCTTGAGAAATATATAAAGACACGGGACTCAGGAGCCTCATTCGGTACCTTGCCTCTTCAATTCTACGACCTCCCAAGGTGCCTGTACCATCATGTATTCTCTTCTCCTTCCTCTCCTTCTAGTAGGTGAGGCTCTAGCCTTAACCACAAACTTCCTCCCCTCCACCCCTCACATTACGCGCTCTGGCTCCGAACTCCGCCTCCAGGGAGAGCGCTGGACCGCATCCGGCGGCAACGTCTACTGGCTCGGCCTCGACGAGAACGTGATCCCCCCCTCAGGCGAACCCTTCTATGTCAAATACAATGCGTCGTATCCGACCAAAGGCCGAATTACGGAGGTTATGTCGACGCTGAAAATTATGGGGGCGAGGACGGTTAGGAGTCAGACTATGGGGGTTAGTGTGGGGAATCCATTGAGTGTGATGCCGGAGCTAGGGGAGGTGAATGAGAGAGCGTTTGAGAGTATGGATTGGACGGTTAGGGAGGCGAAGAGGTTCGGGTTGAGGATTTTTGCGCCGTTTGTAAGTTTCCTAGGATTTCCATATTTTCAAGTTTCGAGGTCCGAAGAAACGGACGCTGATATTGCGGGTTTCTTGCATAGACGGATAACTATGATTATTACCATGGTGGAAAGTTTGTCTTCCTGCGGTGGAGAGGGATTGATATCGCCAGCACGGGAACTATGTGAGTATTCCCTTCATATAATGGTCATTGAAACCCATCAGCTGACGAAGACCAGTGATCCCCAAGTCCAGGAGTTCTATACCAATCGAACCATCATCAACGACTTCAAGAACTACATCAAAATCATCATGACCCACCGCAACCCCTACACCGGCCTAACCTACGCCGAGGATCCCACAATCTTTGCCTACGAAACCGGCAACGAACTCGGCGGCCCCGTATTCGGCGACAAGAACGTCCCTACTGAATGGACCCAAGAAATCGCAGAGTTCATTAAGAAACTTGCGCCCAAAAAGCTCGTGGTCGATGGCACTTACGGGATTAACGAGGCGCACCTGGGAATAAAGAGTGTGGATATCTTTTCGGACCATTTTTACCCCATGGATGTGGATAAGCTGTCCAAGGGCGTTGAGGCGGTGGGGACGGCGGATAAGGTGTATTTTGCGGCGGAGTATGGGTGGACACCACAGAGCCAGACGAAGTCGACGCTCGGAGAGTTCTTTGCCTATATTGAGAAGCAACAGCAGAAGAAGAAGCCCATTATTTCTGGAGGTACGTAAAAACTGAGGAGAAGCTTCATCGGAGTGGAAAGATGAGGAGAAAAGCTTTCCCAAAACACTACTGATAACTGACGGCTTCCATTACAGATCATTTCTGGAGCTTGTTCCTCCACAACGTACCCGATTGCAAGACATTTGTGGAACACAATGTAAGTGATCTTCCCTCAGGAGTACTCTCGGGGTAACGATATAGGGATGCTGACTAAACTTGGACAGGACGGCTTCACCCTGCAATACGGCAACCCCAAGAATCCAGCCAATACCACTGAGCAAATATCAAAGATTCGACAGCATATGTTTGCGATGCAGGGTCTGCGTGTGGGTGCCTCGCTACCACCCGCGCCTTGTCCGGGGATTTGAGTGGGGGAGATGGAGGATGAGACTCATGGATGATGAGACTCATGGACGATGGAATTATTGACAATTGTGGAGTGAGAAATTGGCGTGAATTTGCACGATGGAGGACCAGTGAGCGATGCCAAGAGAGGTGTTGAATTGGGGAAGCCACGATATTTCGATGAAGGTTGGTCGAGCGGAGTATTTCCGCAGCCCCCTTCCTCCAATCATATGCGTGTTGATCCGTGTTTCGAGCTTAGCGTCAGGCTTCCCCCACACTGACGTTCTCCTGTCCCACAGACGATATAAAAAGTTAACGATTCTCAACTGTGTAACCACCCATTTTTTATCCTCAGAGTTTTGTTGATGACGAAGTAATTTGTGATGATCTCTCGCTGGCTGATGGTTTGACAGCAAGCAGCTTGCATCATCGCATCCGCAGATGGGGCATCTCCGAGCTATCACCGACGACACAACCGATGATCGCTCATCCCTTGTAATTGGCCCACTTTCCCCAACTCTGGTAAGGGAGCGCGTGCGGAGATGACAACGGGACTTACTTCCCCACTAGTTCTATGATTATGTCATCTATTCCGCATTGCCCATACTTGGAGATGCCTAGGCAAATTTCTTGATATGGATTCCCACTTTCTCCACTTACTTCTACAGTGACCCTTTTCTCCGGCCACGCCTCCCCGATGCCGGGCAATATTTTAGTTTCTCTGAAGCAGTTAGGTACTCGCTTTATGCTTTTCGTGTGCGCCCTGGCGAAACAAGCTGTAGATGCAGTGAACTGAGGTGTGTAGGGAGTATGGCTCTGGCACTGAACTCAATCCGTACAACAGGCCATGCCAACTGGCCGTCTTGAAGAGGCCTGAAACCAGTTTTTGCTTCAAGGGTCCGAAAACTGAAAAGCGAAGAAGAGAAAGGGCGCAGTTTTTGTAACGCACCGCTTGTTTCTTTTAAAATCTTTGTGCGCGAACTTTGCCTCGGCTGTACCCATCGGTCAGGGACTCGGGAGGGATTCATGGAATTTTTTAGTTTGACGATCTTTGGGGGACGGCTGGAGAGGCAGCCAGAACCAATGGCCACTCTCGAGTGCCATGGCGAAAAAAAAAGAATTGGATCTCTGCACCTGAGTCGGACCCGGGTTTGTTCCCCAAAATCCAGCACGTCTTCGCGCCTCAGCGGAGCAGTCCAATTCCCGAAGCTTTCCGACATATGCCGGGCCAAACTTATCACCGCCGCCGACAAGGCCGTCTTCTCCACATTGCACTAACCACACCCCGGAATTACGCTCAAGCCATATCGTGGAGGCAAGGCATGCATCTTTGCAACTTAACAGGGGCTAAGCCCCGATTTATTCAGTAGTTGGTCTCTTTAATCGAAGCGACATGGCTGAACGGAATCCGTTCAAAAAGCTATAATTCCCTCATTTCCCCCCAGGCCCCTTGCATCTCCAGGTTCTCGACTTCATTTCCATGCTTCGCCAGACTTCTCAGACTTCTTCACACTCAAGGGCCTACATACATTTGTAGCCATGTCTGACTGTTCTGCTTCTCTCTCCGACCGTCCGGAGCCCCAGGCACCGAAGCGCAAGGCTTCTCAAGCTGGAATCGATGGAAACACCACCGGCCGGTCTGTAAAGAGGAGGGCTTCCAAAGCATGCCAATGCTGTCGAGCACGAAAAGTCAGATGCAATGTCACTGAGCACGGGGCTCCCTGTACCAACTGCAGGCTGGACGAGGTGGAGTGCATTGTGTCTGAAAGCAGACGAAAGAAGTCAGTGTTTCTTTTTACCGTTCAATGTCTCGCTTGCTTCTGTCCGACGTCACGCAACATGACAGATCCGCCACAGTGCTATATCATTGGACAGAGATTGGGACAAGGCTTGCATATACATATCTCGATCTTAGGTGATGATGGCTAACTGACGTTCGCAGAAAATGGTCAAAAGACGACGAGCATAGCAACAGTTCAGTGGATCGCAACAACTGCTCCTCCTATCCAGCGAACCTGAATGTGAACCGCAAGCTAGCGTCGCGTGATACCCTGGACGGCCTTCAGAATTTAGCAGTGCCATCATTGCATTCTTCACATGACACTGAACTGCGGCACGATGAGCATGTGCCTCATTCAATCTGTGCGTATTTCCTGTGAACGTGAAAATAATCCGTAATCATATGGCGCTGACAGAATTACAGATCAGAGTCATGGCAGGGGATTGGTGAACCCACCTTACAACTTCGGAGATCTCCACCGACGTCTATCAATCAACACTCAGCCGCATCAGAACCCTCTCCTTCCATTCGCGACCTTTACTCCGAACGGCCATGCACCATATTTTGGTAATGTCACCCCTAGACAGCCGCGGAAAGTCGATCTGCCCTTATTCATCAAGCCGCTGCCCGACAGAATCGGCGCAGATGAAGTCTCCTATCTAGATAAGAAGGGAGTCTTGACAGTGCCAGAGCCAGCATTGCGCAATGCAATGTTGCGAGCTTA
Organism: Delitschia confertaspora ATCC 74209; assembly: GCA_010093945.1. Taxonomy (NCBI): domain Eukaryota; kingdom Fungi; phylum Ascomycota; class Dothideomycetes; order Pleosporales; family Delitschiaceae; genus Delitschia; species Delitschia confertaspora. The sequence continues at coordinate 12,150 of ML994051.1, read as the reverse complement.
TGTAGAGTTTGTGCACCCATACATGCCACTCCTGGACCTGCACGACTTCCTGGAGACCATTGACAGCCCGGATGGAAGCCGCGGCACCGTCAGCTTGATTTTGTTCCAGGCCGTCATGTTTGCGGGTTCCGCCTTTGTGAGCACAGACCAGCTTCAAGCGGCCGGCTATGTCACGCGGAAAGACGCCCGGAGAGATTTTTTCCAGAAGACAAGGGTAAGCACGTGCCCTTCCAAGCCCGCTCCCGCTTCATGTGACAGCACGTGTGGACGAGCCTGCATCTGTCGTCCTCTTCGTTTTGGGAGTCTGACTAATACCGATTTCTGTAGCTCCTTTATGACTTCGATTACGAATCCGATCGAGTGTCACTAGTTCAAGCTCTCCTTCTCCTTACATATTACTATGAGACGCCAGATGATCAGAAAGATACGTGGCACTGGATGGGCGTTGCAACATCCGTAGCACATACCATTGGCCTCCACCGCAATCCGGACAAAACAAATATGGATTCAAAGAGGACGAAGTTGTGGAAACGGATCTGGTGGTCGACCTATATGCGAGACCGATTGATCGCCCTGGGAATGCGGAGACCTACGAGGATAAAGACTGAAGATTTCGACGTACCCATGCTTACACTGGACGATTTTGAGATTGGTGTTATCCCTGATTCCGTCTCATGCATTCCAAAAGATTGCCGTGTGGCTAAAGATGTTGGTATGCAAAGACAGCTTGCGATCATGTGCATCGAGAAGGCTAAACTCTGTCTCTGCATCAGCCATGTCTTATCCAAGCAATACTGTGTGCTTAATAACAACCAGGGGCTCATGAACGATCGCACGACCATGATGCTTCTGCCGAAAAAGTTAGATCCGGAAACCAGCGAAGTCAAGGCGTGCGACGCGGAACTACAGAAATGGGTCAACGAGTTGCCAGAGGAAGCCAAATATACCGAAGCCCCATCCGGAGAGAATTGCCTAGATCTCCATAATGCTCTTCTCCACATGGTGTTCTTTGCTACCCTTTCCGCTCTCCATCGTCCACAAGTCCTACCATCGCAAGGTACACCAGCTGGTGCATCCAACGGAGGCATCGCTCAAGAACTTCTAGACATCTCCCGCCGCAACGTCCGCCGCGCCGCGTCCGCCATTACCACCATTTCCCAACGCCTTGATACCTTAGACCTTGTCAAATACCTGCCCACTACTGGCGTCACCGTCCTCCTCCCTGCCATCATAATTCACCTCCTAGACATCAAAGCTCCCGAAGAAGAAACCCGGCGCTCCAGCCTCAGGGGGTTCTGCCAATGTATGCAAGTCATGGGCAAACTGCGCGACCTCTACGCCGCTGCCGACTACTCCACCGCCTTCCTCGAAGCCGCCATCCGCAAAGCCGGCATCCAAATCGCCCCCGTTGCAAACATCGTCACCACTCATAGCACCCCCATGCCCCGCGCCGCACCGGTGCACAACATCGGAGATCTCGTAGACGCGGGCCGCCGCCTCGACAACGTGTCCAACATCAACTCCTCCGCAGCCGCCGCAGTGACACAGCAGATGCGAGACGCAGCCCGCACGCTTACGCCACCACCCGACAACGGCACCACAAACATGGGCCTCCTCGAGAAACTCCCCGGTTCGAAGAATGTGACAGATGAAGAAGTGGCGCGGAGACTGGAAACGTTCCTCGCGTCCACGCCGCCGGGATCTGAGCATCGGTGTGAGAGTGAGGATGATCAGCATAGTGAGCACGATCACCACTCCGAGCACGAACCGGACTCAATCTCAATCCACCACAACATGTCTCACCACAACACCCACACCTCAACCCATGACTTCGCCAATGGGAACATCCCCGGTCTCGAACTCCCTGCAAACCCTTTCTCCCATCACGACAACGAAATGATGTTTTCAAGTTTGCCTATGAACCATGAGTTCGATGAGGGGGATTTTGATAGTTTGTTGAATTTGGATGCTGTGGGGGAGGCGTTTGCGTTTGATGAGAAGGTTATGGAGGGTGTGAATTTGCAGACGGAGGGGGTGTTGGGGGATGTGGATTGGTTGAATGGGAATTTGCACGCGACAGTACAAGGGGAGATCATTGTCTGAGTGATGAAAGATTCTTATGGAGTTTGGGTTTTGCACTGAGGCATTTTCTCTTGGTTTGGGCTTGGAGTTTCATTCTGGATTTGGATTGGGCGTTTTGATGACTGGGCAAAAAGCGTTACGGCCTATTTCAGGTTCATTCTGTTCGTTCGATTTTGTTATGCAAAAATAACCCACTGTCTAGGTGTTGGGAGGGGTTCCTTCTTTTTCTGGGATATAGGAAGATGGATTCAGTATTCAACGTACACGATTGTAGCAAATGATGAGTTACGACCCTTTCACTATAACTGTATGCCCCTTGACTTTTATATTGCACTGTTGCGTAGCTCGAGGTGTACGGTCTAACCTCTCTTCTCTGCCCTCTTTTTGAATATTCCATTTTATTCCCTTTCGTTTGCTTTGCTTTCTTCTCATCTATTTCGGTAGTCTCCAATCACGTTGGTCCAAAAGTATATGTGTGTAACCCTTTTGTTTCTACGAGAGATAATAGGATCCAACCCTATCCAAAGATTTTGTCTATGCAATTCGCTTAATGAGGCCGCCTTTACGAAACCAGATACCAAAAAGACAGAGATGCGTGGTCATCCTACACCGACCCACCAGGGTATCTGTTGAAGACAGTTCAACTCTCCGCCCCAATGCGTTTCTTGCTGCCGTCTATACTCCTCTAACCCAAAAAGCAACAACGATTGCAAAATTACACACCAGATGACTTTTTCCCCTCCCATGCCCATCCGAATGTCCACCTTTTCTCCAACTTCCAAGGCCCAGCCCATGATTAATTTAGTGCATATGGAGAAAAGGGAAAAAGGGCCGATCCCACGGGGTGTTGAAATCCGGGGTGCTCTGCCGTGTTGCGGTGGAGTCCGCTAAACCGTATTTCGACTTCCCGCGTCGAACACCCACAACATGTGAAAAAAAATTTTAAGAAAAAGAGAGATGACGTGTCCTGAAAGACCAAATGAAGAGAAAAGAAACCCCCAATGGAGGGTAAGGAGGAAGGGACCTTAAAAGGGAAATTTTGGAAGAGCTGTAACTCCACCATCACTCCTCCGCCCATCTCCTCTCCCTCACAGGCGCTTCTTCCCCACTGTTCTTCCGCTCTCCACTCAGCTCTTTCTTCCAAGCAAAGTACTCGCCAAGCCGTATTTCGGCATAAGTAGCGTAATCGAAGTCAATCAGCGATATCTGCGCCTGGATCAAGGCCCAAATTCCCCAGTAAAGCCCGGGCACACAGCGGAACTTGTCGACCTGGTCGAATAATTCATCGAGGTCTGTCTCCTTGGGAGAGCGATTGAGATGGGTATTGAAGCTGTCAAGGTATTCCTTGAGGAAAGCACGGCGGACGGAACGTGTGGGCAGAACTGTGAAGTCGCATTCGAGGCCGCCCCATTCGGCAAAGTGGTTTGAGAGGTCAAATGAAGCTGGAGCAGCGGTCGCATATTCGTAGTCGATAAATGAGACAGTGGCAGCGTGATCTGTTAACACCACTCCGTCTGACTTATTGTTGCTCGGAGTAGACGAAGTCGGTGGGTGGACAATGACATTACCGCTCAGAAGGTCGCAATGGGCAAACACATATTGTGTTTCTGGGGTAATGCCAGGTGTCTCACCAAGCAAGTCGAACAGCCACTCAAGCTCGTGCTGGAGCTCTTCTTGGCGTGTTTTTTCAGCACTAGTTGCCGTCGGCAAAGCGTGAACCCATTTCTGCATTACGGTCCACATGTTGGGAAGGGGCTTGCCCGGAGTCAGCAGAGACGTGGCTTCGTTTGATGACATGGGTTCATTATGCGACGAAATCGCGTGTCCATTGCCATTCTGAGCCCCCAACGATACTGTTTTGCTGATGCTTGATATAGACAGAGTCGCATGCCATTCCCCGAGTCTCCGTGCCACACCACGCCATATTGCCCGCTCGCGGAGGTCTGCTGGCGTACAAACGTCACCTTGAATGTATTTGTAAAGGAGCCCATTCTCGAACCGGGCTAGTAGAGGAGGGGCGAGGCCGTTCTGGGCAAGGAAAGAGTGAGAGAGTGTTTCCTCTGAACGATGCAATGTCAGCGGTCCGCTTCTGCAATAACATGGGGAAAAGAACGATCGTACTTTCGCGGTCAATAAGGATATCAGTATCCTTCCCATAAGCTCTAAGGAGAATAGCTTCGCTGTCAACTTCAGACTGCGAAAGGCCTGGGAGTTTGTTGGTTGCTTTAAGGAGCTGTCGCAGTCAACTTAGTGAGTTGGCCTATATTGTGCAAAATCTAGCAGCAATGCGCCACATACAGTGTTGGTGATCCCATCTTTGAACCTATTGAATTCTATAGTGTCCTGAGACTCTTTCCATTCCGGTTTCAGAGCCAGAATGAGCGTCAGAGCAGAGTTATGGGAGTCGGCATTACTGTAGTAAAGAGGGATATGGCGGACGGCATCGATTGTATGCGTAGAAGTTCCCATAATTGCTGAGAGAGGAAGAGGTCAGCTATGAGGACTAGTATGGAGTGAAGTGAGCGGGCAGTGTAGGGAGAATTGCCAGATGTCATGAAGTTTAGTAACGGCAAAAGCAAGCATGTGAATGTGGGCACAACCTCTCGGCAGCGCTGGAAGGTTAGTTGATAAAGAGAAACATACCAATTGAGGATCGCAAAAAGACGTAATTGTAAATGCGTAAAGAATGATCAGTAGTTTGGTACAGTGAGGAGGCAGAAAAAGTTGCAGAAGAGGAAGACGAAGAGGGGAAAGAAAGAGTTTCTAGATTTATTGATGGTGACCCCTGCCCTCAGTGCCCTGGTCTCGTGGACCCTTCCCCTTTCTCTCCACGGTCCGTCCAGCGTTCCGGTCTAAAGCCGTGCGTTCTCAGGGTCAAATGTTACGAATACTTCCATCAACCTGAACACTGCATCATTTATAACATACAGGATTATCAGCCTTAAAAAAAATTGTGGAAGAGATCAGAGCGTTGTTTGACGCCAACATGGTACTCCACAGTTGCAGGAGCATCGCCACATCTCGTGCATCTTCGGAATTTTGGCCGAAGAGAAAGAGGTGGCAAGCACGGCAAGGTGGGGTGGCGGGGTGAGCAGAGGCATTGACAGCCGCCTGCGGGATGACTTCAGCTTCCAGAGGCCTCATGCAAATCATATTCCGGCAACTGACTGGAACTTTGTGCTGTATAGAGGTGCTATCTATTCATATCGTATAGAAGAGCAAAACAGGAGTTGCAGAGAAATGAGAGCAACTGTGAATGGTGAAAGGACAAATTCCCACGGCTACGAGATATGATAAATTGCGCATCTGACACTTACTGACCGACGAATAACCCCGCGGAAAACTGTATGAACCACTCGTGCAACTATGAGCAACTTCTGCGGACAACTGCGGGGCAGATGAAGGGTCAACACCATAACCATTGTACCCTTCCAACAACCAACGACTCTCCTACAACACCACACATAAATAGCACTGCAACCCAAGGTTCCCGCAACAATGTTCAAAAAAGAGTAAGCCACGCCCATACACATCCACATCGCTCGACTCTATCTACATTCATTCCGCAAACCACATGACCTGACTATTATCTCCAGCATATCCCCTGGGGCAAAATCCAAAGTCAAATCTTCCGCTCAACGCGCCATCCGCACCAAAATCACCGACACCTACCCTCACCTAACCCCCTACATCGATGAAATCATCCCCAAAAAAGAGCAGCTCGACCTCGTCAAGCTCCCCGACCGCGTCTCCCTTTACACCCTCGCCTCCACACCCCTCTTCTTCCAACATATGGACGATGCTCTAATTCCGCATCTCGCGCTCGTGCACAAGTACCCCGATTGCTTTCCGAGGCTTCGCATTGACAGAGGGGCGATAAGGTTTGTGTTGTCAGGCGCAACGTTGATGGTGCCGGGGTTGACGAGTCCCGGGGGTAAGTTGCCGGAGGAGGGGGAGGATGAGGAATATAGGTATGGGACAAAGGAGCTGGAGCCCGGAGAGGTGGTAGTTATTGAGGCCGAGGGGAAGGAGAATGCTTGTTTTGTCGGGGTGTTGAAGATGAGTACGGCGGAGATGAAGAAGCAAAAGAAGGGGCAAGCGTTGGAGGCGGGGCATTATCTTGGGGATGGGCTTTGGGGGTTGAACTTAGGCTGAAGTGGGATGTGGATGATGCGGGTTGCGTTGATAGCGGTCTAGGGAAAGGAGAGCGCCAGAGTTGGCATCTTGCTTCAAGGCTGCATAGGGTGCGGATTCCCCACTGCGTGGAATCTATATACTGCAAAAGGGACGAGACATCCAGAATAGTAGGCTGGTAACACGGAAACGTCACGGTCAGAAAAGGCAGCCTGACATATAGAGTTAGAGTAGGCAGTGTCTACTCCTAGCTCATTATTTTTGTTTTGGTATCATTACCGTCTACTCAGTGAAATGAGTGCTAAGTGAAGTGTTCAACCCTTAACAACCAATTGTCAGGAAAAGGACAACCATGAGTTAGTCTACCGAGGAGGAGCTCCCCTACCAGCACCGCCCATACCACCCATGAAGTTCTTGGCCCTGGCATAAAATCAGTGATAGTTCGAATTGGGTATAAGCGATGAGAGCACTTACATCTCCGCAATCGAAGGATCATTCATAAGCTGTGACAGATCTGGGCCTCCACCGCTGCCACCACCACTTGCTCCTCCACCGAACCGCTGCGCCATTTCAGCGACGCGTGGGTCATTCATGATACCGCTGAGAGCCTCCGGGTTCGACATGATATTCTGCGCCATCTGCCTCATCATAGGGTTCTGCAGAAGTGCACCGATATCAGGCATGCCCCCACCGCCTCCACCACCACCACCCAACATGCTCGCCAGGCTCGATAGATCCGGCATACCGCCAGTACTACCGCCCGGGGCAGACCTGGTTCCAGCATCAGGGGCGCCAACATCTCCACCCTCCTCCTCGTACTTCTTCTTCGCAGTCTCGTAGCCCCTCCTCATGACATCGCTACCACCGCCTTCAGCATCCATACCGGCTTTGTATGCCTCCATAGAACCTTTCGCATCACCCAACGCGAACTTTGCCAGGCCGAGTCTACTCCATGCCTTGGAGTACTTAGGGTCTGCTGCAACAGCCATCTCCGCATCGTTCTTTGCCTCCTCATGCTTGCCCGATCCAGAGTAAGCGGCCGCGCGGTTGGACAGGTAGATGGGGTTCAGCGGGACGATATCCAGGGCCTTGGTATAGTATTCAATCGCGCTCTTATAATCCTTCTTCTGCATCGCCTGATTCCCCAAACCCTTCAACTTCTCTGCCTCCTCCTTGCCCTGCGCACCACCCGCACCCTCTGTCTTTGAGGCCGATGACGGCGCTTCGGTTTTGACACTCGCACCACTGCTCCCCTTATTGCCCTTCAGTTTCTCGTACACATTGTAGATCGACAGCAGGTTCTGGCCGCCTATCGCGTCGTTTACGGCGGCTTTGTCTGAAGGGTTGACTTTAAAGGCTTCGGCGATGCAGTTGCTGGCGATTTCGATGGACTCGGCATCTTCGGAGGCGACGGTGCCATCGGTTTGTGAATTGTTGAGGAAGTCAATGATGGCGAGCGCAAGGCGCTTCTTGGAGGTTTCGGTTGCCTGTTATATATTATTAATTGATGTTAGGTTCAGAGAGGGGAGAGGTCGCCACCATTTCGGCAATTAGGCAAGAGGAGTAGTGATGCCGATATATATTCTTGGTTTGAGCCGATAGCTAATCGAATATATTGTAGGGTCTAGGGAAGAGGTGTGGTGTTGCGTTGTTGAAGCTTGTTTGATTGCGGTCAACGTATGAATTTGGCCTTGAGACCTCGAAGGTTCCATCTCACGATTGGCGGGGCACGGGCGATTCCCGTTATCACGTGATTCATCCTTCCCCTTTTGCACCACCTGTCACAGACAGCCATAATACAGTAAATTTATTGTCGTCATATTCTACAGTTTACTCTTACAGGAACATGCAGTAGCATGCCGTAGACACCCAGGCCCATGATTACCCCAATATGCTCCTATGTACTAACACTCCTTCGACAGCCTCTCTTATTCATCATCTCGCTCCTCCTTTTTGCTTGACCAGAGAGACGCCAACCAAGATTCTTCCTTCTCAGTCGCTATCCTCTTCGCTCTCTCTTCCGCACCCATATCTAACACAAACTTCTGCATCCTTTCGGCGATGCGGGGATCCAAAACCATGTCATCTAGCCAGACACGTTCTTTTCCATTGTCATCCTTCCGGTCCCGGACGGTCTTGTGCCATTCCTTTTCTTCATGGGCTAAAAGCCCTTGTTGCTCCCATTTAGAGCCACCCTCCAAGGATTCCGCTCCGGATTGGCCTTCACTTGGCGCACTGTATGGCCCATAGGAGGCCAGTACAGCAGCTGCAGTTTGGCGTCCAACTTCCTCTGCAACCTGGCGGCGGTTGAGGAAACGGTACATCCGAATGGGGAAATTGAGGAAGCCTAAGAGATGGGGGAATGGGATGACGGTGGTGGGACCAAGCTTCGAGGGACAGTTAGGCGAGAGATGAGAGTTGGTATAGTCGGCGGTGGAGTTGAATGGCGGTGGTTGTTTCTTCTTTTTAGATTTCTTTTCCTCCTCAGCTGGTTTTTCTACTTCTTTCTCGGGTTCCTTGGGCGGTGCATCCGTACCTACAGTAGGGGATGCATCGTCCTGGGTGGTTGAAGCGGGTTGCTCAGCGGAAGGTCCAACTGGAGTAGCGGGTTGCTCGACTGGAGCAGCAGGAGACTCAGTAGTCGGGAGGGTGAACGCAGCGGGTTTAAGTGTTTCGACAACTTCCACTGGAGGATCCAGAGGCCCTAACCAGCCTTCGTGTAATCCCCTGACGTACTCCTTCCAGGAATGTCTACCAATGACGATATCTCCAGCAATCCCGGTATATGGCTCTACACCTGTGTTCTTCCTCACTTGTTCTAATAAGTCTGCCACATCCTCCTCTATGGGTTCATTTGACGGTTCTCCCTTCTGCTTCCGGAGCTTCCGTATCCGCTCCGCCAGTCCAGCTCTAACATCTCCCTCCTTACGACCCTCAACCGCGTCCCAATCCAGAGCGGCGGCAACCAAGATAGGTTTCACGTATTCGTTGAAGTGTTCGCGGGCTGAGACCAAGCCGTCAGCAGGCGGTGCGGAGATATAGACGCTAAGTTTACGGGGTAGCTGATGCACTTCGACGGGTTCTCGCGCAATATGCTCAACCAACTTTGCCCATTTTTTCTGTATCCGCTTCTTCTCGCGACGATCATATACGACAGCGGCAGTCCAGGAGCCAGTAATGGTCAGAAAAATCATCCAATTGCGCGACGGGAGCTTGAATCTGAAATTAGGAAGGCCTTGGGACGAGTAAGCTGCCGAAGCGAAACGAAAGTGTTAGGAGCAGTACGAACCCATCATCCTCCATACGGGGTTGGGAGGTCGTGGAGGCTTGGTTGCCCCCGAGGCAGAAGAGCCCGTGGAGCTGGGTTGCGACGCTTTCGCATCCTGTTCGGCCATTGCTAGGGATGGCTGATGGAGAGCGTTGCGCGGTTGCGCCCCAAAATTTCCAGACCGCGAACGCTCGGGCCCGCTCTGGGGAATCATGACCGTTGTATCACGTGCTACGCTTATCAACTCACAACAGAGCGAATTAGTTTATGAATTAGGAAACACTGCGTATATAAGCACAATTCCCAATACATGTTTGATTATATAGTTAATCTGTTGGTAGGGTTGTTTGTCATTAGTCGTTTCCTAACAACGGGCCGGAACATCATCTCGGAGCGGAGGTGCCAAGGATCAACAGCCCACATCCCACCTTCCTCTAAACCTCCCCGTCCCCTACCCCTCCAAAGCGACAGGGAGAGAGTAGAGAGTCGCGATACACGGGTCCTCTCGATTGTGCACCTTACAACTGCTTCATTTTTTGCTTGCTCCTCCCTCTTCATCCCCCTCTAAGCCACCTACCACCGGGAAGCCGCACCATGGACGACTTCAACAGCGACACCGACAGCGACTACACGAGCTACTGGCGCGACTGGGTACGTACTCCGGCGCACTATTCGTTTCTTCACTATGAATCCTTATGAGCCTTATGACTGGTTTCCCTTCGAAGTCTGTTGCCCCCTCCAATCTGATGCAGTTCCACTCGTGGAAGGACCTCTTTAGAGATCCGTCGCCATTAATTCTCTGGGAATGAATTTATTATGTACTTACCTTGCTCCAACTACTGCTAATGTCGCTTCTTTCTCTAGTTCATCTCTTCCCGCGGAAATGAGTACTTTTGCGAAATCGATGAGGAATACCTGACCGACCGCTTCAACCTTACCGGCCTAAATACCGAGGTCGCGTACTACCAATATGCACTCGACCTAGTTACGGACGTGTTCGACTTCGACTGCGACGATGATATGAGGGAGCAGATTGAGAAATCGGCGAGGCATTTGTATGGCTTGGTGCATGCGAGGTATATCGTGACGACTAGGGGTCTTGCGAAGATGGTACGCTACCTCCTCTCGTATACTCTAATGAAGAAGGAATATACTAACTATACCCAGCTCGAGAAGTACAAAAAGGCTGACTTCGGGAAATGTCCCCGCGTCATGTGCGAAGCTCAACCCCTTCTGCCGATCGGCCAATCCGACATGGCCAACACGTCCCCGGTAAAACTCTACTGCGCGCGCTGTGAAGACCTCTACAACCCCAAATCCTCGCGTCACGCCATCATCGACGGCGCCTATTTCGGCACCTCCTTCGCCAACATCCTCTTCCAAGTCTACCCGGCCATGGTGCCGCCCAAGTCTCAGCGCCGCTATGAGCCCAGGGTGTTTGGGTTTAGGATGCATGCAGCGGCGGCGTTGAGCAGGTGGCAGACGGAGCAAAGGGAGCAGATGAAGGATCGGTTGAGGCAGTTGCGGATTGAGACGGGGTTTGAGGAGGAGGATGAGGAGTTGGAGAGTGAAGAGGAAGATGAGGATATGGATGTGGGGGAGGGTTTTGAGCATAGTGCAGTGGCTGTGAAACAGTAGGGTTTTACACGTTTTGCTTACTTGGAGTAGTGCCTTGGATCGCCGGGCTAGACGGCTCCTAGGTTATATGAATGCTGGCGGTTTGAATGCGGTTATGAGGCAGTTATGAAGGAGCATGGTTTAGGCGATAGGGCGTTCGGTGGGTCGGTTAAAGAGTAATACTATTATGTTTCAGGGGGTTCCGAAACTAACCGTCCTATCAGCAAAAACCGCAATAATCGTAAGAACTCTAACTTAAAATTGGTGGGACAGGCAAAAAAGTATGAGGTTCAAGGCGAAAATTAAGATGAGGGTGAAGATTCATACTCCTGGATTTATTTCCAGCCTTGTGGAATCTGAGGTTGCGCTGAAGCCTATACAAACGAACACCTCTAGAGTCTCTTAGCATCATACCGTATAGACATTCTAGAAATAGAGGGAATAGGAAATAGTTTTAAAAGCGCCATATTTATATCCTTCCTAACTTACAATGTGAGCAGTAGTTTATAGCAAAGACTCCGACTTCCTTAGTCTTTGCTTTAATTGGATAAGTGCAGGTATCCCACTTGGCCTCTAAGTCATTCCAACCTTTCCAGAATATGACGTTTCTCTCACGTAAAACGAACCTAACTACTTATACATTTTTAAACTGTATCCTATGTAACAGTTATTGAAATAGTCAGTAAACTCTAATCCATTTATTATATTATTATTATCGATTCCAGAAAACAAGGGATGGAGAAAATGCAGCAGAGTGGAAGCACCTACGTAATCAACTCCAGCAGGAGCTCCGGCGCAATAATAGGACAAGATGGCGGAAGCTTGTTGAAGAACTAACAGAAGACTCCGATAACTCTGAACACCCGTACAACAAAGGCTTATGGAAGCTCTCCAGATGGATTAGGAGACCGATAGGAACGCAGACCGGTCCTACAGTTATTCCTCCCCTTCGGACAAAAGAGAGAGACCCTCTGAAAACAACTAATAAGGACAAAGCAGAGATTCTTAGTACTAAGTTCTTTCCTAGAAGTGGCCTGGCAGATCTCTCT
>ML994050.1:0-55678 GCA_010093945.1 Delitschia confertaspora ATCC 74209 | reverse complement strand
GACAGTTCTCAGTAAGAAGCCACTGTAGAACTCCAAATGCGTGCAGATTAAAATATAGTAAGCTAATAACAGGGATATAATAATGAACATAATACATTGGGAAAAGCATATACGATTTTGCATATCGAATCAACTAGGACAAGCTTCTGATAAGACAAACCCTTTTTCGGCGTCCTCATTTGCATTGGGCGACCCTGCGTTAGGCACAGCTTTGCCATGTCTGCCCAACTTAGTCTCGGTAATCCAAACACGCATCACAATCAAATATCGGACGATGAGAAAGACGATAATGGCACCAATCAGAATACCAAAACAGTATCCAGTTACCAGCCCAGGAGAGTGTGTCTTGTTATCCAAGAAGTCATAGACGAAGAAGTGATCTTTGAAATAGGTGAGGTAGGCCAACCCGAGGTACAACGCCAGTATTACGATGATGGGTAGTATGTGGAGGAAGGGGGGTGGAGCTGTCCGTGGGAAGATTATTTCAAAGAATGCATATACGGAATTAAGAGCGTGCTCGGAGGTGTTGCTCCATGTCTGGAAGGGGGTGACGAAATTCGAGTAAATAAGTGCCCAAAACACGACTGCAAAAGTCAGCATAATGCGGGAGCAAGGCTTTTACGGAACCTACTGGTTACAATCCAAGGATATACCACAACTGTTGTATAGAATATGCTATGGGCTTCCTGGAACACACGCGGCCAGGCCGCCAGAAAGGGACGACCTTTAAGCCAATAGCTCCCGGAATGTAGAGCGCTGAAAGCCAAGTAGAAAGCCAATCCCCAGTATGTGAGATTGGTGAAGTAGCTAAAGGTGATCCGAGAGTCCGGAGCTCTGTTGTGGGCGCCATTGTATCCAAAGATGGTAAACAGTGTCACGAAAGAATAGAGGGAGAGTATGAGACGGACGGCGAAAAGCAGTCCGGGAGGGAGGATCCAGGATGTCTCGAAGCGATATGTAGGGTCGAAGCCAGCTTCGTTCGCTCGAGAGTTCAGGAGGGGACGCATTATGAATGCTATCTGGAAGTATTGGGTTTTGCAGCGCGGTGCATGCACGAAAAAGGAGGGTGTAGTCTTCAACGCAGACGGATCGAGGAAACAAATATGGACAGATGCGGAGTGAATTGAATCCAAACTTACGAATACGGGAAAGAAGTTTGGAGCGAAAAAGAGAAAAGAAATATCGTGAAATTAAGTTGAAGCAGGAAGCTGAAGCTGAAGCAGCCGTGAACCGTTTCAAGTCTAGACTGTTGGCCGGGCGTGCCAAGATTGTTTGATTCAATGGTCAAAGACGCTCTGGATGAGATGCAACGGAGGATGACGCTGAGAACATATATAAGAGGCGGAACGCAGAAGATTGCAGATGTTTTGGGTGAACAATGATTGTATTTGATAGAGAAGACAGCTTGGTACGTCACTCGAGTTGAGTTCTGCTCGACTTATTTCGGGATAACCTATCTCCGAGAACATTAGACATCAAAACACGTGATCCACACAATTATCCCAAAGGGACGATCGAGGAATATCACCCTAAGGACTCCACCAAACCATTACAGACTGAACCAAACAGGCCCCAAGTAGAACCCCATATTTCCCCCACGCAGTAGTCTCAACTCTCTTTCAACCTCGCTACTGTTTCACTCTCCTTTCATTCACTCTCCTTTCATTCACTCTCCTTTCATTCACCCTTCTTTCATTCACCCTCCTTTCATTCACTCTCCTTGCATTCCCTTTCATCTCTTCTATCATCGCGGGTACATCGTATATACACTCAGACCTACCAGCTTACATACAATTCACAGACCGTTCTCCTTGCCAATACATGGAAATTGCTTGCACCTCTCACCGCGAACATGCTTTTATTTTCCATGAACACCTCCATAGAGTATGATTTAAGGACTCATACCAGACCTAACTACACGGAAACTCACCAAACATTGGATATAGCGTGTGACTGACTGGATAGGGCTTCGCCTCGGGTGCAGCTGCGGTTCCCTAAGGACTGCAAGCTGCTCAGAGCTACATGGAATGGAGATTTTTTCTTTGTTTGGCCCTCGCGCACTTCATTGAAACAGCGAGCATTGCTGATATAAACACCGTGGCGTTTCACGTACAATGAAACGACTATGGCTCAAAGAACCGACAACCGCTGACGAGCTTACTTCGCGTGGCTTTGTCGTACATCTATGCTCGACAATGACACAAATCAACCAACGAATAGGGTTCTAAATATCTCACTTACAATTCGGTTATCCCCCCAGTGGTTTTTCTTCTTTAGGCTGCCCCTAATTTTTGTTATTGTTCTTGTTCAGATCAATTGGACAGTTCCGGCGTTGTCAATGTCCATTGGGCGAACAAAGACGCGCTCGAATACCATTTCTTGATCATGGCCTCCGCAGTTTCCGGTCTGTTCTTTTCTGCCCTATTCGCTACTTCCTCTTCTTTTTCTTTTTCTTTTTCTTCTTCGTCTTCCCTCCGTTTCCATCATGGCGTCTAAGAAAGGGAAAAGAAAGTTCCCAGGAGATCATGACCCTCAGAAAGCAGCCAAAAAACAGAAAGGGGAGACTAGTAAAAATGCCGGTGGTGGTGATAGTGGTTCGAAGGGACCAGTGGAGCCAAAGAATCTATATCAGGTCGACGATCGAAACCCGAAGAAGATAATCCACTGGGTGGTTACAGGACCCAATCAATTCGAGTATGAAGCGAAGTATTCACAGACTTTACTGGGAGATACCATCCAGATCTTTCACAACTCACAGACCGCCCCCTTGGAACCATCTCGAGTCGCTGCCCCAACACGACCCAAATTCAAAAGCATAGCTCTAAGTGGAAAACGGTTCTGTAATCCTGAAACAGCGCTTGCGTACAATGACGGTACTGCCTCCCTTGAAGCCCTTTGGAAGTCCGTAGAAGCAGACCATCATGCACATCAGCAGTCATCAAACACCCGGAGCAGGATAGAAGCCGCAATTGTTGCACTTGGCGCCGATGATGCTCTTGTGGCGTTCGAGGAGGACGCCGTATCCGATTCTACCCAGCGGAGACCGTATAATAGACACGTTGTAAGTAGTGATACTCGGGTTGAATTGTGAGTTGAAAAGGTTCTCTGTACCCGAGGGTCCACGTTTAGGGCTGACGTGTATCCTCAGTGATGTTGACAAGACAACTCGGGCAAGTTTTGATATCATCCGAAGGCAATCAACAGGTAATAATGATATCGCTGAACGTGGATTCTTCATCCGAGTGGGGGACTATACACCCATCACGGTAAACGGACAGACGTTTCGCGTTCCTGGCTCGCAAGACGGTAGCTCAAGCGACGAACCACTTTACATCGGTCCACTCGAAGATTTTACCACGATTGAATACCGTGCGCATGCTTTCCTGTTTTGGAGGAGGGCGGCTGACTTAACGTTCGATATTGACAAAAGAAGGCCCTCGGAGGAGGAGATGGGTCGCAGGGGCCCAGAATTCAGAGGCAAGGGGAAGAGCCGCAAGAAAGTATACCCAGCTGCACGAAAAACGTGGACGAATATTGCTGGCGATAAGCCAGGTGATGACTCATGTGAAAAGTCAGGTGAAAAGCCAGGTGAAGAACCAGGTGAAGAACTAGGTGAAAAAACAGGTGAAAAACCAGTTGAACAGCCAGTTGAACAGCAAGTTGAACAGCCGGTTAGAACTGTGACTCCAAAGACACTTCAAGACATACCCATGGACTTCTCAGCGAATAGTTGTTCCCGCCTACCTGGTGAACTGAGAAAATCTAAAAAACGCCGGGCTACACCCGACAAGGGTACGTTCGACCAGGGAGGTCTGGAGTTGCTCGATTTAGAACAAGTCGTACTGGCCATTGCCTCCGTCGTTCTGGCAATCAACAAACCCTATGGGCCCATAGACCGTGGCTTCGGCATTCTGCTTAGTCGTGACATAAATTCCTGTCTGATTCCCGAAGACAAACGCAATCTCGACCCCGTTATCCAATTCGGAAGGCCGCTCCTAGTCCCTATCTACAAAAACGGGCATTTCGTTCTCTTCATCCTACAGTTGAACAAGAAGCAGAGCCCCACTCTCTCAATCGTAGATTCTCGACCGTGGCACTATGATAGACAAGAGCGGGAGCAGATCTACGGGGCTTGTCTTGCGATTTTAAAGCGCTCACAATGGTGGCGCAACATCTTCAAAGACACATCCTCCTACGCAGAACCAGCCTATGCCACCTGGAGGGGGTGCGCTCGACAGCAGGATCTGTGGATGTCTGGTGATTACGCCATTCTCAATGCCTGGGCTCTTGCTTTAGGATTAAAGCTGAAGCGGGATTTCAAACCAGAGCCTGACTTCAACGATAAAGCAAGGCAGCTGATCAGACTTGCCGTCTCTGGGAATGCCGATATGGATTTGATTGTGGCCTTCTTGTTAGGCCGTAAGTTTGCCGTACTCCCGGAAGGCAACAGCATTGCGCCATCACGGAGGTTTGCGAAGACTGTGGACCTACAGGACCCAGCCACGCTGGCTAAAGAACTGATGGACTGGAGGAACGCTGTGGATGGGCAGCTGGCCAATACCGGAAGCGACATGAGATTTAGCGAAGTTAGTATGGATGATTCCATTGTTTTTTCGAAGAAAACGGTCCGGCATACCGCGAGTTTCGCATCTGATACATGGACTTACCATACCAGACACCGAAGGTTCGAAAAACTACTTCAATGTGGCAAGGGAGATATAAATCGTACAAATGGCCAGGTGATTGAGGACTTCATACGTTTGGCCGACCCCTCCCGAAACCCCCAGTCGCCTAAGTTGCGAAGTTTGTTCGCGAACTTGCTTCAACAGCGAGGGTTGGACATTGGCACTATTTTCCCGCCTAGTCTGCCCAACTACCTTCCACAAATCAGTAAAACCGAGCTGAAGTTGTATAACCAGGACAAGTGCAAATACTACCGTACGCAAATGGGCATATATAGCAGCCTCCGCAACGATATCAAGGACCGGATTCGCGACTTTGATGAACAACAAGCTAAAAGTATGCGTGCGCCTAGCCTTCCCAGATGGGGAGCGTACCCTCAAGATGATACAATTAACTTGGCCATGGCATCTGTGCTCGAAGCCATCAATGAGCTCCAACAGCCTTTGGATCCTGATGGGCGGGGCGGGCTTGCTCTGCACACTTCTGCCAACTACCAGTTGGCTATGACTGGCTACGGAGCTGCGGCTGGTGAGATCTCGCGACCTAGGAGATGCTGGTTTATGCCCGTTACTATAGCTGGTCCTGTCATGGACGACTTTGCCACATACTGCGAAACCCAGAAGGACGTGCCCCGAAAGAGAATAGAGGGTTTCCGACAATCGGCTGAGAGCAACACAGGTCATTATATGCTGGCCGTTGTACAAGAACATCAAGGAACTTTTCATGTACGATTCCTAGACAGTATGCCCGATTATACTGTCGGAAAATACTCTTGGTGGTACCGAAGAATCCAGGCCGCGGCTGATTCATTGGGTTGGTCCACTCACCGCAATACCGGGCAAAACGGGGAGGCCATCATCGTATGGGCCGATCACTGTGAGAGTGTTAGAGTCCTTCCCCAAACGCAGAACTGGGTGTGTGGTTACCACACAGTTGTCAGCACGTGGATACTTGCCATGGGCCTCACGATCAACCATAGCAAGGGGGGCAAAAAATTGAGCGGGGATTTCTACAAGGAGGTGCGCAAGCTCATTAAGTGTGCGGTAGAAGGGCTCGTAGACTGGAGAACACTCCATGCGTTTTTCCTCTGTTACGAGCTGTGCACTCCGGACTCCACCGTCCCTGCGAACCGACAGTTCGAACGCACGCACAGGCAAACGACGGATGAGCGGCTGGGGGTGCGGCTGGAGCCCTCGGTGCGCTCGGGTGCCAGATTGAGAATGCAACCTATGGACACCCATCCGTACGATCACAGTTGCAATGTCGACTTTCAGGCTCATGGCGACGCGGTGGAGCTGGTTCTGGATGAGGAATCAGCTTCGGCTAGGGTGTCGCTATGAGGTGGAGGAAAAGCAGGCAAAATTAGCTGGGAAATAGAAGTATGGAATATTGAGTTTATACTGTTATGGTTGTCGATCCGATAGGCGGGTGCGAGAAGACCTCTAAATTTCGTTTGATCTTAGTTAGTTAGCATCGAGGGCTTTTATGTTCTTGTTTGATTTTGATAGCAAGGTTCCTCTCTTATCCGAGGTTCAGGTTCCTTCAGTTAGTTGTTTGGTCCTCAAGTTTTCGTTGCTATTTAAGATACCTATATAGAAGAATCTTACACCGCTGTACTACTGTATATAGTGTTAGACCTGGGGATGATAATTTTTATACCCAGAGATGGTAATTTGAATTCGCACTCGAGCATTCAGTTGGAAGAAAGCGGAGAGCCTGCTAGGAAATATATCCTCTCTTGAACAGGCTCTGAATTCTAGATATCGCTACGCTATTGCACTGATCTTATTAAAGGATAGATCCAAAGGCTATAAATGTTCCACACAATTAAAATTGGGCTTGGCTATGTGTTAGCTGGAACAGTTATACTTGGGCTGTCTACGGCGTATAGGTTAGAGGAGATCGTGTAAATTGATTCGAAGCTCTGGATAGCTTTAATCACTTTTCATTTTGTTATATGTGAGGAAAGAGACCAGTAAGAACCTCTATCTTTAATACTCAGTTATGTAGTAGTATAATAGATGATGAAATGATAATACATAGGCCCTTAATTGTAGGAAGTTTTCATTGTTGTAGATTAATGGCAGAAGAAGTATAGTTTTACTACCCTGCAGCAAAATGTGTAGCTTATTATTGAAAGTAATAATTTACTGCTAGGTAATGCACTGTTTTCTCATACAAGACAAAAGTACGGTAAAATAAATGAATTAAAA
The DNA here is from genome assembly GCA_010093945.1 of Delitschia confertaspora ATCC 74209. Classification (NCBI taxonomy): domain Eukaryota; kingdom Fungi; phylum Ascomycota; class Dothideomycetes; order Pleosporales; family Delitschiaceae; genus Delitschia; species Delitschia confertaspora. Next base: position 48,782 of record ML994050.1, on the reverse strand, counting down.
ACCTAGATATATAGAGTGTGGGGTGCTGAGACATTCTCCAGTGCTTGTCTGACCAAGCGGGTTCCCTTTTCTCATATCTGCCCCAAGTCCCTGCAACAAGGGGGCGGTGGGGTTCAAGCTCTTTGTAAGCCTTGTATCCAACTTCGTCCTACAACGCTTCTTTACACCTCATCAGCTCCAAGATTCTTTTGGAGTCTTATAATCTGGATGTCGCTCCTAAGATTGCGAACTTGTCGGCTTGTCAAAACAGTGATAATAGCATGCATCCAATCTGATATCCACCCTCTTCGGTAAAACAGATTGCCCGCCCATTTACACCAGTACTACCAGCCTGATCTCTTCATGCTCCGCTCTGTTCTGTCCACTCTTCTCCCCACATCACTCCCAGCTTGTTCTCTGCTAGATCCGGCGATGACGCTCGTGATGATACTCGTGAGGACGACGAAGAACTTGGTAACGAATTGTTTCCGTGCACTTCAAGCTCAGATGATGATGATGATGAGGATGAGGATGATGGCCGTGGGGAAAAGGTGGTTTTGAAACTCGTAGAAGAGGAAAATTCATTGTCCGAGAAAGGAATGCGGACTGCTTGGCGACCAACGAGGTTGGTTATGTATACATATTGTGTTGGGATGCATGTTGTGGATCTCATTGTGGTGGAGGGTGGATGTGGTGTGACTTTTGGTATGATGGGAGTTTGATTGGTCTAAGGGAGTGTTGAAAAGGGGGGGAGAGGGAGTTTGGGAAATATTATATTAGAAATTAATAGATTGGAGACGCGAATATGAGAATTTAGCTGATGCTCTATGAGAAAGAGATACAGTAAGAATTTTAGAACCCTTTGATGTTGGACCACCTCTTCCACTCTCCCCATCCGAGGGGATCCAGCTTCTATTTAGCTTCCGCAAACCCCCTCTCTGGAGATAACCCTAACCCCATATCCCCGTCCACAGCATGCTCAAACACCTATCACCGTCTGCCGCGGGGGTACGCGGCTGTAAGGTTGCAAGGCGCCATCGCGAGACCTCTGTCATGAGCAACGCATGTCGCTGGTCGCGGACATAGGAATCTGGGCCTAGAGCTAAACGCCGAGGCTGAGGGCTTGGGTGACATGGCTGTTTGGACGAATCAGGGCGTTGTGCTTGGGGCGAGTTTTGGTGAACAGGTGGGGTGAATCGGGCTGTCGGGGGCTGGGTGCAATACTATGTTGCAACACCACACACCATGGTGATAGGTGTGCATAATAGGAGAGTCTGGACTGCGAGGGTTGAATGAGGTTATATTGTTTTTGGAAAGTCTGGATAAGGAACTGGTTTTCGCCGAGATCTTATTTTGTGGATCTAGAACTGTAATTCTTGGAAAGTTAGCAGGTCACAGTTATTTGGTTTTCAGACTTCGTGGGCCTCAGGAGTGCTGTTCAAACTGGTTGCATAGTGTGTAGAGATCTCATATGAATTATTGGATCACGTGTCATGAACGTCTTAGTGATAAGTTGCCATGTTTGATCAGAGCTGTCGCCCATGGAATGAATCCATCATGCACCATACTGTATCCGAATGAGCAAATAGTCTCCCTTTCAAAACGTCGGATTGGACAATGCCAGTCTGCTATTGCAAGTGTCAGTAGTAGCCCTCAGGGCAATACTCACGTGATACAATGTAAATGGATCTCAGCATTCACATACTGCACTCATGGGTGCTTGGCAAGGTCTTGGCGTATTCCCCTCAGTAGTTAGTCCGCTGGTAGCCTTCCCCCAAAAACTTGCATGTGCTCTGTTTGATAGAAAGACTCGCTTAAAGTCACTCTTTTGGTGTGTTACAAACCCTGAATCTCTCCACAATGTGCATCGTTGGCTTCTCTCATCATCCGTCTTGAGTGGCAGGCCAGTTCCTGATAACCGCGTTGTTCCCTTAGGCGATGCTGTTCTTACGGTAGGTGACGCTGTTCTGCCTATAGGGCGATCGTATTCTTCCCTTAGACGAATGGTTTCATCCCAGCAGGCCTGGCTTATTGCCCTCTCATCCATTTAAAACCAAAGGCCACGAATAGTGTCATTCCCCTCGTCGCAACCACCACAGACAATCCATAAACAAAATAGATGACTTCCTCAGCAATAGAATAACTAGTAACCGTGTCAAATCCAGAGAGGTGTTGGTCTCGAGTACAGCGATTATCGCAGACGAGAGGTAGAAGAGGATTTCCAACCAGCCATCACCAAATTCGATCTCTGGACATCTACTGTAGAGTGGTGCGAAGTTCAGTTAAAACGTCTCTTTCAAAGCGGCGGTCACTCTTGAAAACATCGGGATCGTCATGTTGAAAGCTGTTGTTAGGACTGGCGCGGGTGAAAGTGGGCAGATCGAAGTTTCTGAGAACGAATGAGAAATTGAATTTGAATTGAGAGGAGACAGAGAAAGATGATCGGGGTACGGAAGCAGAGAGTAGCATTGACGATAACGAGATATATGCAAGATGCCAATTGATGGGAAAACGGAAACTGCAGAAGTGATGAAAATTACCATGGCCATCTGTGTTATTAATTATTAGAGGATGTGAGTGACAGTATCAGGAAAGATATTGTTTCTGGAGAAGAGAGTCCTTTCTTGCTAGAGATGAGACCCTTAAGGCAGTGGTAGTGGTGATGGACAAGGCTCTGTCTTAAATACGAAGCCGTTCTGAAAGCTACGCATAACTGTGCACTCCCGAAGTATCTAGCGACTTTATAAATGACTAAGCGGGCCCGCGAATAAGCTTTATCGTGGTGTATCTTGGCAATGACTCAAGTCTCGATTCCTTTGAAGCTTCACTTGGTTTTTCCACACCGACACTCAACTTCTTACTTGTGGATGCTACACCGACTCAACCTGCAATTATTCAATCACTATTCCTCTACCGCAGAGACAGGCCGTATTGCAAACAGCACTCGAACCACTCTCGCCCTCCCATTCTTTGTAGCAAAATCTGTTACCAGATCAGCCCCACCATCCTATCCAGAATCCCAACCGAAACAACAACCCCTCAACGTGAAGCTCTCTTGAGCACAACTATCAAAATGGCTTCGACACCGCACTCAGACCCTACTACGCCGAACTTCGACATCGTGGCCGCCTATCGCACGCTGCTCGCCTCGGATCCAGAAATGACGATGCCTGTAGCTGCGATCGAAGCGCTCGTCGAGGCACTCACTCACTCCACCGCCAACACCACCATGGAGACGCTCGAGCTCCTCGAATGCCAGACCGAGATCCTTAAAGCCTCCATTCCAAACCCCATCTCCCTCTCCGCCGGAACCGATCTCTTCCAACGCTACATCATAACCACGCTGAACCAGCCCAGCAGAACTGGTGTTAATATCCTTGGTCCGAGTGGGGACTTCAGGGCCATCCGTAACCACCTCTTGAGCAATGGGCGGCTCTTTGTGGAGAGGGCTAAGGCAAGCAGGGAGAAAATTGCTAGTTTCGGAAGGCATTTTGTCAGAGATGGCGTCACAGTTCTCACAAACGGAGGGTCGCGTGTCGTTGGTGCTCTGCTCCATTCTGCAGCAGAGTCCAGCTTCACACGATTCCGCGTCATCTACGTCCTTCCTCCTCCCAGCTCGTCCGATTCCAAGGAAGGCGAGAAGATTGTGGCAGGTCTCCGTTCCCGGAACATCCCTGTTGCTACCATCCCCGACTCCGCGGTTGGATATTGTATTTCCAAGGTGGACATGGTCATCGTAGGGGCCGAGGGTGTGGTAGAAAATGGTGGCATCATCAGCAGAATGGGCACCTACCAACTGGGCTTGTTGGCGAAGAGCAAAGGAAAGCCGCTCTACGTCGTTGCGGAGAGCCACAAGTTTGTCCGTCTGTACCCACTGGATCAGTTCGACTTGCCGATCGAGCAAATGGTGCTGGAGTTCAAGGTGACGGACGACAAGCAAGGCAGTGCTAGCGAAGCAACCGAAGACGAAGGCGTCGCCGATATGAATGGCGGCGTTACATCGACCAAATGTTCTGGCGTCTCAGCCGCAGATGCTGTGGATTTCACTGTATGATTTCCACTTAATCTTACTCTCAATCGCTTACTAACCTTCTCGTTTAGCCTCCTGATCTCATCTCTGGCATAATCACCGAAGCGGGCGTGCTCACACCCTCAGCCGTATCGGAGGAACTAATTAAGATATGGTTCTAACCCCATCCCCTAAGCACAGCTTGCCCAAGACAGCCCCGAACCTCAAACTTCACCTCCGAATATTATTACTAAACTTGGCCCACCTCCTGCTGTCCCACAGGAAACGCTTCCCTATATACGATGTATACTCACCATCGTTTTAACTCTAGGTGGGGACAGAACATCCCAAAGCACACGACCCGTACGCGTGCTGCATCATCGTCGAGTCGAGCCAAGACGGCGGAAAAGAGTAAGAAACCGTGGCATCCTCCTGTGTAGTATGTGGGAGAAAGTTGGGAAATCGACGATGATGACGAACTGTTGAAGGCGGATGTTGCTTCTGAGTGAGGGTTAAGCGAATTCGGGGCTGACGAAGAGAGATTGGACGACGAGACTTCAGGTTCTGAGGAGGCCATGGGCTCTGATGACGGGAAGGACGACTCTGTTTCCGGTGCGTAGCGTATATGGTGGAATGTATACTGGCGGTTTTACTGCATTTGGCATGTGTTACGGTTAGAGATGGGAAACCGGAAAGGTCGGCATCTTTATCTGTTACTCGAATGCGCTTTTTCTTCAGTTTCCTACGGGAGTCGATGAAGTCTTTCTAATCTGAATCTGGACTGTAGTAATGCAATCCCTATGATCGATCTCCAAAACGCTTCCCAGTCCAAGGTCCTTGACCATAAGATGAGTCCAACATACCTGTTCGGGCAGGTTTTAGACTGGGTCGATTCTCGCGAGAACGGTCAGGCTGAGTTCATCATACCTATTGAGGAAGCTTTGGCATGCTGTTGATCGCTGGATAACTGACAGGTAGTCCAACCCTTAGCGTTTGGGGAGTATGCCGGCATGGAACTGTCGAGGTATGTTGTAACTGTGAGAAGCAGATTTCAACGTCTCTCCAATATAGACGTAAACGAACGGATCTGCGCACCTTTCCGGTTCCCTTATTATTAGGAAGCTGCCCCAGTCGGTACTCCTTGGCATCAGTGAACTTGGAGGACTCCCTTTATCGGTGGAGAGAAACTCTACACATAAAATATTTCCAACTTCAGGTTGATGCAGGGGTATTTTGGGTAGTTGTCTTACTTAAAAGACCAATATATCTGCTCAAAAAGTTGCCAAAGTGTGATATGCTATTGTTTGATATGAACCTCTCAAAGCAACGACTCCGAGTTTCGGTGGAACTGTTAAGCTCCTCGTAGCCCGGTGCCGTTTGGTAATTTAAAAATGAAAGTCAGAGAGAAAGTTGAGAGAACTAAGACTTACTACAAGAGCAAGAAAAGTTATACAAAAGGTGGACTATGCGGGAGGAAAATATCGAGCACGCAAAACATCAAGGGAGCCACTAAAAACATCATCAAAAAATGAACGTCGCTGCTCCCTTCAGTAGTGATCTACACTTCCGCATCCGGGTGTGATTCCCTCCCTGTAAAGCTATGAACTGGAACCTTTGTTTCTGGAGTCCGAACCCAGGACCACACTGGGTGTGGGATCATATTTGGCTGTGAAAGGAAGGTCCAGACACTAACTCCACCAGTAAGGTGGGACTCACAGCCATTATTCATAGGCAGGCCACACTGGACTACCACGCGGCTTCTTCACCAAAAACTCCGGGAGGATGGTGGGGATTGAGAGTATAACAAGATACTTGAGTGATCCAACAGTAGATTTCATACTGTGGAAGGAAAGTCTTAAACTTTTTAACCTAGGTAGAGGTTACCTTCATTCGTACACATGCAAACATGGGCGACTCTTCTCATTCATAGACAAGACTCAATAGTTTCACAGACAAGCAGTCACCATCATTGTCAATAGAAAATAGTAGGGGTTGATGATCGCATCTTAAAATTCATTCATAAACGAACCTCAGTGTATCTAGATGTACAGCGAGCTTCGCATCCGGAAGCTTCAAAGCCTCTATAAGAATTCCTAAAATCCGATCTACCATGGCACTAGTTTCCACATGCCCCCGCAAAGTCTTCCATTACTTTAATCCTGCCATTCAGGGTTCTGATATCATGTTAGCTGCTGTTCAAACAATAACAACTGACCAGTCAATGCTCACCTTTTTCAGAATAACCACTCCCTCGAGCACATGGCTCATGCTTAGATACTTCTCATCTTCCAGCTCAGCACGCTCACCGTACGCTAGAAGCACTGGCGTGCTCTGCGTCTGCCATCCAGTGATGGTCTTTGGTCGACCTGCCTGACCCACAATGTCCACTGCCTGACCAACGCGGACGTTCACCGTTAATGGCTTGAGGTCTTCATCGAGTGTGATAAGCATTCGTGGTGCCATTGCTGTGCAAATATAGTACAGCAAGTAATGCGAATCGCCCAAAATGAATGACTTTGCATCGATGAGAGAAATAAGGACGGTGAGAAGACCCGCTGCGGCGACGCGCGACAGCACCTGACGGTCAGTATGGAAGGGGTTTACCGTGAGGGTGCCTTTGCCCATATGCAGCAGACCCTGTGCGATTCGGACCATGAATAGAGCGTTCGGGTCGCGGTGGTAGTAACTCGCCAACTGTCTCAGCAGCTGTGCAAGACGGGCATTATTCGTACCTGCACCCAGAACACCCATGGCGAAAATGGCATTAACAGCAACGTCGTTATCATTGTCGTGGCTATATCGGGAGAGCGTATCGTAAATCTTCATTTGCGGGTTGCTAGGGCTGATGAGAGCCATGGCCAAAGGCACGGCTTTCCGGATATTGGGCTCTCCATAATGCATGAGGTGACCAAAGGTGCGGAGAATCATGTCCTGTCCAACATCTTCGCCCATAGCGACCAAGGACAGACCAATGACTGCGTAAGATTGTAGCAGCTCATCGTCCTTCTTCTCCTCACTGTCTTCCTCGATGTGATTGTTGCAGATGTGAAGAAGTTGCTGGATTTTGAGCACCGCTCCGGTACCTGCCCAGGCACACACCTCCGCAAGGACTGCGGTCGGCTTGGACATGGGGTGATCGAGGGCCTTCAGGGTTTCCAGAATAACATCAACCTCTTCCTGCTGACCGAAGAACAAAAGCGCAAGACCAAGAGCCATGAAACGAGTCCACTTGTCTTTGAGCTGGTTATTCCTGTCATCGTCCAAAAGAGTGTTCATCAAAGCTTCTGTCACATCGCTCTGGGCAGATCCAACGAAGATCATACCAAGAGAAAGAGCGGCCATAGCAGAGAGTTTTATGTCGATGCTGGTATCGCTGACGATGGGAAGAAGGAATTCAAGAAGCTCCTCCTTGTTTGACCCTGCGTAGGCAAGCCCCAGGCCCATAATCGAGGCCATCCGAACATTTACACTCTTGTTGTTCAGCTCTTCAACGATCAGGCCCATCGCAGGATCGGACTCCATCCGCACACCAGAGTTGCCGATGCCAGTGGCAAGCATAGTACCAGCCTTGATGTAATCTTCGTTGAGATAAGTATAGGGATCGATTTTCTCCATTCCCTCCTCAATATCCCAAAGCGTGAGCAGACCCATAGAAGCCACTGTTGACATCATGCCATCATCTTTAGTCTTCCACACGTAGCTGCTCTTCTTCTTGTCTTCATCTTCAGTAATCATAAGCTTGTCTTTGCTGAAACCGGCATTCACGAATCCGTTGACGAACGCAGAGGCCAGGTTGTGCCTGGCGGAATCGGTGTTGGTCAAGTGTGCTGTCCTGCTGCTCTCCAGATGTGACTTGTAGATATCTTCTGGAGTCTTGGGGTCGAGAATGTTCAGTTCCTTGCCGAGGGCCTTGAAATGCTCGCCTAACCGCTCGTTATTGAGACAGTTCTGCAACAATTCCGCGTCTTCGTCATCGCCCACATCCATTGCTATCCGTTGACGTGCAATGAGGAACGCCATTTGTCTCCTAACAGCCTTGTCGTCAGTTGAGTTGAATGCACCGTCAATCAATTCCCTGTCGTTCAGCCGTATGGCCAGAACTATGGCCTGTGTATATTGCTTGTACTTCAGGTAGACGTTGTAGGCGGTGCGGAGGAATTTCTCGTTATCCGGGTAGGTCAGGAGGGGTACGGTGCTGTCACACGTTAGTAGCTATCATCCCGCATAGAGTCGGATTTGACGAACCTGACCATATACAGACACACTCTAGAGTAAGTGTTCTCATCGAGATATTGCTCAATGGACTCGATCATCTCCAGATCACTGAGGATATCCACAGCATCCGCCTCCGCGTTGTGCTTCAAGAAGAAGGGAACAAGAGCAAGCGCAAGGTCGGTGATATCCTCGGTCGGCTTATCATCGTTCAGCCTGTTCTGGAACTCCCTGCCGATTTCAAGAGCAAGATGGCGCATATACTCGTGGCCCCATGAGCCCAAATCTGTGGAGGGTGCTTGGAGTCTGTATTTTAAGCAGTCGAGCCGGTCTTCGTCGGAATAGGTCATGCCGAGCACGGAGAGCATGTCAGCGAAGGATTTCTATTTCGGTCAGACCCAGTATCCTCCAACGATCCGTTATTTTGACTACATACCTTATCATCGCCCGCCGGCCATGATTCGTACGCCTTCTCCAACTTCTCGTAATGGGGCCGGAGGAACTTGAGAGGCTTTGGAACGGCGGTCATGGACGAGGTGGAGGTCTTGATGAAATTCTTGATGGCTTCTAGCGCTGGCTTATACAGATTTGTGTCCGATTCCTAGTTAAATGTCAGTAAACCGAGCTCACTCCAAAGCATATCCATGAGCCAACATACCAGTATCCGCTCCACCAACATGTCAAGTTCGCTCTTCAGCTGCTGGTCTTCCTCGCTGAGCTCTTCTACATACAGAAGCCAAAGTTAGCATAGCTCATCACGGAAGATGACGCCACTGTAACAATATGGGCTGAATAGCAACATACCAGCCGCAGGAGCTCCCTTCTTATCATCCTGTATTATCTTGCCATCCTTATCCTTCTTCGGCTCCTTCTGTGTCTCATTTTCCACAGCTTTCCCCTTGCCCTTATCGACAGCCGTGGGCTTCTTCCCGTCGTCCTGTGCCATTGTGATTACAAACTGGAGCTAGGTTGAGGCGGCAAACAGTACGGAGCGGGTGTCAGGAAAACGATCGAGGTCGGAGATGATGTCGAAGTTCTCAAAGGTGAGTTACAGAGAATGATATGAAGGAAAGATGAGGGTGGAGAAAGAACTGGTGGGTGGTGTTGATGGGGAATGGCGAGAGTTGATGGTTTGACGTGCACCTAGCCCTAGCTCTCTCTCATCACAAGCGCCAAGACATCCGCCCGCCGATCCAGCTCAACTCCAAAAATTATCTCCAATGCCCCACCTCACAGACAACTTTCTACATTTCGCGACCACCACATTCAGATTTATCTATAAACATGAAGTTGAACGTCAAAAATATCCGCTATGTCTCTCCAGAGGATTGGCGCGTTCTCACTGCCGTATGTATATCCAGTACGATCCATATTTTATAACTGACCAACTGCTAAAGACCGCCAACAGACCGAAATGGGCTCCCGCAACCATGAAATCGTGCCCACCCCTTTAATCGCCCAAATCGCCTCCATCCGTTCTGGAACCGGGGTTCACAAGTCCATCTCCGCCCTCGCAAAAATTGGCCTCATTGCCAAAGTGAAAAACGCAAAATACGACGGCTACCGCCTGACGTACGGCGGGTTGGATTATCTGGCTCTGCATACGCATACGAAGTCGTCGACAATTTACTCGGTTGGAAATCAAATTGGTGTGGGGAAGGAATCGGATATTTATGTCTGCGCTTCGCCTTCGGGCCGCAACTTGGTGCTCAAGATTCACAGATTGGGGAGGATATCGTTCCGGACGGTGAAGGCGAACCGCGACTACCTACGCAACCGCTCTTCCGGATCATGGATGTATATGAGCCGACTTGCCGCTCTGAAAGAATACACCTTTATGCAAGCACTACGGAGAGAAGGCTTCCCGGTCCCGGAGCCCATCGCCCAGAGCCGACATACCGTTGTAATGGAAATGATAGACGCATTTCCTCTCCGTCAAATCGCCAGTGTGCCAGATCCCGCGGGTTTGTATTCGGAACTGATCAATATGATTGTCAAACTGGCGCAGTACGGCCTCATCCACGGTGATTTCAACGAGTTCAATATTTTAGTGGAGGAGAAGCACGGCGAAGAGGGAACCCCTGTCACCCTCATTCCCACAATCATCGATTTCCCGCAGATGCTATCGGTATCCCATGTCAACGCTGAATACTACTTCGACCGCGACGTGGCTTGCATAAAGCGATTCTTCAGCCGGCGATTCGCCTTTACGAGCGACGAGCCGGGGCCGTTTCTGAAGGAGTCGATGAAGACGATGACAAAGAGGCTAGACGTAGAAGTCGAAGCCACTGGTTTCAGCAAAAAGATGGCGAAGGAATTGGAAAAGTACATGAAAGAGGTGGGCGTCGATGGGGATGCGACTGCGCTTGAAAGGGACGGCGACGAGGGCGAGGAAGACGCGGAGGATGTGGATCCCGAGGAAAATGAGCCCGAAGACCCCGATGCTCCTGAGGAGAACGTCAAAGACGCAGACACCGCTAAACCGTCCACAACCTCCCCAGCAGACCCTTCCACCCTTACAACTTCAATGACAGTCCTAGACATTCAAGACACAGACATCCAAGACACCGACGCCAACGCTCTTCCGTCTCTAGAGGAAATCAAGCAGCAGACACAGTCTCAGCAGAGAAAACCTACAAAGTCGGCTAAAGCCAAAGCAGGATGGTCCATTTAAGGCCCCCTTTTCCCTCCCTTCGACCCGCCCCCCTTCTTTATAGACTTAAGATACCCCAGATGCCTGACACAGGCCTTTATATAGGTGTAGAAATTGACTATCATGACGCACAGCACCTTAGCCTTCCTTGTTCTCCCACGCTCAATCTGTCACTATATGGTATGGTGCACTAATCCATATACCCCGTTGAATACATCATTGACTTAAAAGGGCCCAACAAATCCCAGGAATACTCCCAACGATATCCCAAGCATACCAAACTATGACCATCCTCCGCGAAACCACGGGTATTGTAAAACTCAAGCGTACTTGTGCTCTTTGTTACAGCAAGTAGGATTTCATTTGAAATCAAGCTGCCAAGAGATATCTAGAAAAGGACATACATGAAAATAAAAAGACGAAAAAGGGTCGGGGAGGTAATGGCGTGCCCGGAGACTCTCTTCCTCCTGTCTATATTGGCTATTGAAGCCTCAAATACAGTCTTTCAGCTAGATTCTCGGATTCCAGTTATCAGATCGGCGTACTGATAACGACGTTATCTGATTTTGAAGTGGATGAATTAATAGGGGATCTGGGTGGTCAATTCTTTGAAATAGACTTAGAATATGATCCGACTTCAAACATCTGACGGGACCTCACATAGATATAGCGCCAGGAAGGGCCGTGAAGCGCCTAAATATTCATGCATTACGTAGTGTCACCAATTTATATGTAAAGAAGGAACATATGGCTAAGACGGGGAAGTGGATAAGACGGTCACATCATACTGTTGGACTATCGAAGCTACACATTTCCTTCGATACAGCAATAACCATCACCAAACTCATATTCCGCCCTCAATATCTCCATCATTTCGCCGCATCTCTAGCCCACAGTGCCGTAGGAACTTGAAGCTTGCCAAGGAAATACCAGGCTCCAAAATTTTGTGTAAAATGAAACAGTAAGAAGGGAAAAGATGCCGTTAACTGCGGCGGTCAGTTGTCCGAATACGGCAGGGCCTGTTGAAGAGAGTATTACTGTATATAATCATGGGATCTCCGGGTACTGCGAAAGAAATAAAAACAATTGCCAAAGGTAAAATGCAGACTTGGCGGCCAACTCCGCGGGAGATAAGGTTTTGAGATAAACTGAAGCCGTAAGACCGGCGAATTCGTTCAGGATGAGCATGGTTTTTGAAATATGGTGTGCCAAAGATGCCTTGGTCCAAAAACGCCTCCCAAGTGGCGGTGACAGAATACTGGGGGCGGAAGGATCTGTTCTTGCGGAGAATAAGGGGATTGGTGATGGGGATGGTTGAGAAATGTCAAACAAAGCGGTGGTCATGACTTCGGCAGCCAATTACTCGTCCCGGTTGGAATCACGGCTGGGGGAGGCTGAGCTGTCCTCCTTTTTGACAGGGGTGGCAGGGTTGGCCTTCATCTCCACTTCGGGGGAACTTTGGTTTTCGATCTTAATAATGGTTGGTTGAACCATTGGTTGGACCATTGGATGAAGCGTGGTACGAGACATGCCAAGAGTGGACGGAATGGATGGGGCCCAAGGTGCTCGATAGCGAGGCTGTTGAACGAAGGGAACGGCACTGAACAGTTGTCAGTATAACGGTATGTTGGGTTTTTGTAGCACGAAACACTTACGCGGCACCCTGAAGGAACATCTCGAACTCATCCGCAGCGTTCTGCTGGTCAGGAGAAAGACTCATGTAGCGGTCGGGTTGTTGAGCTCGAACTTGAGCAACACCAACTTCGTACTCAGCGGCGCGGAAATTACGGCCCGCAGCAGTCTGCTGCTTGAGCATCTTTTGCTCATGGGTATCCGAGTAACGGATCTGGATGAGGTGCTCCTCGCCACCTTGCTTGGATACCGGCGTGTTATTGAACGTACGGATGATCTCCTCGCAGATGTCACGAGTCTCGAAACTGCAAAGAAGGCCTGTTAGTCGTAACTCAAGTGATGGAGGATGTGCATGGAGGCATACCGGGCAAACCCAACACCACGACCATTCCCTTGGCCATCACGGAGGACTCGGCTCGAGCAAACCTTGTATGGAGCAAATATTTCACCCAATTCCTGACTGACTGTCAGCGGTATGCTTTCTGGACAAAGAGCTGACACTTACATGCTCATTCATGTTCTTCGGAATGTTGGAGACGTAAAGGTTCGTGTTGTTGTCATCGGCGAACTTCTTCAACTTGTTGTAGAAGGATTCCTAGGTTGCAGGTCAGAGACGAAGGCAGGAAGACAGAAGAGTGGGCGTACCCTGGCAAAGCTGACTTCATATCCCAAATAGTGGAAGCCACGGATGCAGTTTTCGGCATCTTCAAAGTTGTGGTACTTAATGAAACCAAATCTGAGAATATCAGTTGGAGTTGCCACGGAAAGCGAATAAGCCAACTTACCCTTTACAAAGGTTGGTCTTCAGGTCGATGATGGACTTTGAACTCTGGATGTCACCGAAGCGCTGACCCCAGGCATGCAACATCTCATCGGTAGTCTCGGGAAGAAGGCCTCGGATGTATACGTTGGTCTCACCTGTCTTGTTCTCCAGGCTGCGGTCGAGAGGCTTCAATGGCGAGCTCGGGGCCGGGATGGCACGAGGAATTGGAGGCTCCTGAGTGAGCAGGGCGATCAGATGTGGGGGAAGAGTGGGCATCGTCTGCTGCTTGGGCATCGGAGCCACGAGCGAGTACGGATGCGCCAACTGCGATGGTGAAGGGGTCGTGCTAGTCGTATAGACACCGCTTGGGGAACGGTCCATGATAGCGGTGGCTGCGCCATACCTATGTACACCATTGTTCGGGTAGGGGGTACCAGGGACATCGTTCTCAACCGATGAGATCGAGTGCCGACGGGGAGTCATCAAGGAAGGCATTTCAGCTGACGACACGCGGCTTGCCCATCCTGGCGCCATGGGACTGTTCTCCAACATGGCTTGACCGTACTGGTACGCGGCTTGAGGCACGAATGGACCGGCTGGATTATACATTGCTTCGGAATGGGTCATTCCAGCCTGCTGTTGACTGTTGCCGGGCATGACATGATACATATTGCTCAAGACATGCTGGTTCGGGACCCAGAGCTGGCTTTGGGCGAGATGCATTCCACCGTACTCAGAAGAACTGGCGGACATGGCAGAGCCGCCTGTCTTCGTTGTTCCACCAGAGCCATAGGAGGCGTGGAGGTTCATTCCTGCCATGTTGTTTGCGAGAGCATGCATACCGGCCTGCATGCCTCCTTCTCCAATGTGTGGAGACACCATTGGGGCGCCACGAGGGAGGTACTGAGCCGTGCCGTTGGCCTGGCCGTTCTGCGGGTAATGGCTGAGCATAGGCTGACCCTTGAAACCATTGGCAGCGTAGTTTTGGGGGCGGCGATTCTCGTTGGCCATTGTGAATACCTGTAATACGTGACGTCAGAGATTGCCAGTCCCGCAAAATGTCTCCGAGCAGAGCGCGGCTTGAAGCGACAGGGAAGAGAGAAGACGTAGAAGGGGACAAAAAAAATGGGTCTGTGCCGGAAGGGAGGCTGGTCTGGGAAGCAGAGCTGTTGAAGCGAACCGTGAAGTCGGAAGGAAGACTGGAAAAGAAGAAGCTCACTGACCGTGTCAGTGGAGCTTAGATGAGGATGTAGAAGTGATTGGAAGAGCTCTGTCCGAGTCGAGGTCAGCTTAGGCTCAGAGAAGATAACTTAAGGTCTAGAGTGCTGCCGGAAGTGGGTTGTAACCCGGAAGCAGACGGGCAGAAAACTGTGACCTTGACTGGAGATGAGGACAAGGGGCTTACTTGGTCGAAGATGTCAAAAGTCTGGGAATGTGAGGACTTGAAGAAGTTCTGTGAGCTGGCTCCAAAGCTGCCGTTCCGTCAGAGATGAGTTCGCTAGGGGAGGTGGTGAATGGGATGGCGAAGAAGGAGGACAAACCTGTCAAAAGCTACAAAGAATGTCGGCCACTGAAGCGTATTGGTCAGAAAGAAGTTTCAGTTGAAGAGAAGAGAGAGGATGGAGAAGAAGAAGAAAGTTGGGCGGGCGAGGTGAGGTAGAAAAGAGGCGACGGGGGCGACGCGTGAGTAGGAAGGAGCTGTCTTCGAGACCACGACCAGCCAACAACAGCAGCAGCAGTATCAACAGACGGCCGTCACCTTCCGCTCAGATCGCGTATCCTCGGCGTTCCAGTAGCAGGTGGGAGCCAAAGTCGTGGGACTCACCTTCCTGATATGCTCACAAGTCAATGGCGAACTTCAACTCAACGCAGGCGCAACGAAAACTACCCAACTAGGAAATTTGTAGAGATTCGGTGTGTTCCTGAGTCAGTTGGTTTCTATTCGGCACTGTCTCTTAAATATACTGGACGAAAGCTGTTTCTATATCGATGCAGTCTGAAGATTTTTGGGGGAAGAATAGGTCTGTGGTGCGATGTGCTTTTCACTGCTCGCCGCGATGGGTGAGGTGCTGTTTTAATATCTTTCGAGTGCAGCGGCCCGTGTGCGCACAGCCAGGGAGGGAGCGCTGCAAATGAATTGAGACGGATTTTGCGTTACCTGACTTTGTGTACGTCTTCCCCCATCCTGTCCGCGGTCCGCCATGCCTATAGGGGACAGACGTTGAGATTTACCCAAATGGAAAACGCCACCTACTGTGCCAGTGCCTCTAGCCCAGCGGACGACGTTCATTATGATCCTCGAATGCAGCGGCGCTGGCCCTTGCAGTAGGGCTGAAAGTATCGTCAAACGTCTCTCATTCTATTTTCTCGCCTTGCGCAAGATAGAACTGGACAGACGACAGCTACCGGCAGTGTCACTTTGAAAAGAACGATGCGACTTGTCACTTTATACCTCTCACTGCTTGCTGCATTCCGGGAGCCTGCAACGACACATGATACATCGGACCGATGGCGACTAGTGACGTCTGGATTTGACATCAGATTGAACTGCAGCATTCTGGGTTAGGTTACCTCGACAGGGAAGATTCTTACAATGAAAATTGTTCAACGACCACGGCAGCCAGCGGTCTGTCGAGAGCCTAAAAGTGCTGTGAAATGGTCTATATCGCATCTATCCTGTCACTCCGCGACAGGCGCCGGAGCGTTACAAATCGTAGCAGCCGACAGTGTTTCGCCTGAACCGGACGAGGACTCGAGTCTGCCAACGTTACCATCAGCAGAGACATCGACTCGGAGGAAACAATTGGGATAGCACAAATATATACCGAAATGGATGAGACAAAGACAGAGCACGTTGCCTCTGCGAATAAGATCTGAGGTGAAAGACTTGGTGTAACTGGGTAATGCATTAATTTGTGCGTACTTGGAAGACCTCATATGTTATCAGTGTACAAGTCTAACAGATACATTTAAGTATAAGAACAATAGGTCTAAATTATGGTAAGCAAACTTTCCGGTAATTAAAGCAGCAAAGAATATGTCTCCACAATCCCACTAGAATAGATAGAAAGAAGAGAGCTCACAATTTAGCTCATAATTTAGCTCACAACCGTGGTGTACAACTCACATCAAGCGAGGCCCTTTTCCACCTATGATTTTGTTGCCTCTTGATCGCTCTGCAAAGAGCCATTTGGAGTCTGGTCTTACCGGCCTGTGTTACAAGGTCCTCTCGAACAGGATACGGCTGCTTTGGACGGTACTTGAGCGCGTACTTAAGAGAAGATTCATATGTTCCAGATTTCTTGCGAGTTCGTCAAATGCCGTTCCGACTCATGAATATTGAAATGTTGGAATGTGATGCTCTCAGGGTAAACCCGAACAGGGGTGAATAGTTGGTTATTCCAAAGCCACTGTTTGCAAGTCTGCATATTCTCTTGCATCGATCTCATGTTATGCATCGTAGAAACCTAGTGACAGCAAGTATACGCAAGTAGTCATGCGTTACGAGTCGTCAAGAATAACCCTCAATTAATTCCTCTGTGTGCCGTATATGTTGTGCATCGTTTAGCGTAAACCGGGTCTCTCTGGAGTAAACGCACAGTCTCATTTCCCCGTACATTGTCCTGCCTTCTCGAAACTGTTTAGCTGCCGCATACCTGAGGTTACTGGGCCCAACCTCATACCGGGCAATCGGGTCACGCCGCTCCAGGTCAGGAGAAAAAATGAAGTTAAAAGGTTCGCTAGAGATGCAGAACATCATCGCCGAAGTAGTACAAGCCAAACCTAAGGATTTGAACTGAATTGCTTTCTAGTCCCAGAAAAGGCACTGGTATCTGGGACGTGCCCAAGGCCTTCGTTGTACAACGCAAGGACTGGCTATTGGCACCTCGGTATGAACTCATTGGTCACAGAAACACCGTTTCTTCAAACCGCGTTAGTGGATGCGCAAAATAATGAGCTGGAATAGACGACACAACTCCCCGGTACAGCCGAAACAAGGCGTTTGCGTGGAGGGAGCGACTTAAAGAGACGGGCGATGCTGTATGCACGTTTCTTCCCAGCGAAAGAATGACAGATCACTTTTAAGTTGCCTTTGACTGTGTGCCAATATAAAGAAGAGTAAAGAAAACATGAGGTGCTGGGATTTGGGCGAAGTTGAAGAGACCTCCGTAGGCAGGCCCTCGTCGTTTGCTCGTTGGTGGTGTGCCAGAGATGACGAAGTTGAAGTGAGGTTCCTTAGCTCGCTTAGTCAGCAATCGCGGAGCCGACCTAAAGACACATTCATAAAGGCTGAGTCAAGGTTTGGCGCCCGAATAGTTATTTCTCTGACTTGTATATTCTATGTACCGACGAAATAGGAGATATATATAAAGCAGGAAATGCCAAACATGATGCAACCAAAATAGAATGAGATATTACCCAGCATTCTAGATGCCCGTCCATCCCCAGTTGAGATGAACGCCAAACTACACTCCATCTATCCCAACAGAAATCTCCCAACGCTAACAATGTGATGCATTTTATGACCAAACGTCCTCTTGGTATTGATTGGAAGCCCTCATAGCCTTCACGATCTCCTCTGCTTTGGATTCGGGAATGCCTCTTTGCTTGGAGATGATTTTGCCGAGGAGCACGTTGACCTCACGCGCCATGTTCGCGGCATCACCGCAAACATAGAAATACGCCTTTTGTTGGAGAAGCTTATCCAACTCTTCAGCATACTCCTCCATCTTATGCTGGACATAGACCTTCTTTGGTCCGTCTCGAGAGAAGGCAACGTGGAGAATAAAGTTTTCGCCAAGGGCCTCTTTGTATTGCTTCATGCGGGTCAGCCTGGTTTATCAGTCAATGAGGGTGAGAGAACACTTACCTCCCACTCATCTTGGTAGATGAAATCTTCGTCCTTTCTCCGACATCCGAAGAAGAGTACGGTTTTTCCGACAGTTTGACCAGCCTTTGCCTGCGCAGCGCGCTCCTGTACGAACGCTCGGAAAGGAGCAACACCGGTTCCAGGGCCGACCATGATAATTGGCTTGGACGGGTCCGATGGCAGCTTAAAGTTGGAATGGCGCACATGTACCGGGACGTGAACACCATCATACTTGTTTCGCGGTCCGGTAAGAGCGTAATTAAGACCGTGGGGATCAGGATTGGGGTCGCCATGTTGCTTCTGTTTCAATGCCAGAAGATAATTGGTAGTGACGCCTTTCAGAACATGGGGCGCGTTTGGCTTATGTAGAGATTCAACGACGGCTGTGATGGCGATCTTATCCTTCTGTACATGAGAGGATGAAGAGATGGAGTAATAGCGGGGTTGGATCTTGACGAGGCCTTCAATCATAAGTGAGAAAGGAACCTTTGTCCAAGGCTCACCCTTGGAAAGGCTTTCGAGAAGCTGCGCCAAGTTGAGGTTGTTGTCGATGACTTTCTCGTGGAAATAATCTTTGTCGCTTCCAAGTTTCGCCATCTCATTCTTGACGTCCTCGCTCGGGGCAAACTGTGCAATATTGGAAACCAATTGACGGGATACAGGGGCGCAAATCTCCATGTGGTAGCGGATTGCGGCATCGTAAGTGGTAGGCGACGGGAATGGGACTTTTGCGGTGGCATCCAGGCCCTTGACTTCAATAACAGTATGACGCTTAGAACCAAGACCGAGAATCGACAGAAATCGGTCCACCTCTTTTCCAGCGTTTGTGGGCCAGATGGCGATGTGATCTCCCGTGGTATACGATAGGTTGGAACCGGCAATGTTGATCTCCATATGCAAGCAGTTTCTGTCCTTGACGGTGAAAAGCTCCTTGGAGTCGGCGATAGGTGCAATAAAGGGGTTGTTAACGTTATAAGGGCCCTTCTGAGCACCCTCAAGGTGGTTTTTGTTGGGTTCGCCGAGATACACGTGATCTTCGTCAGCATCCATGTCGGTCCTTTCGGTAATCTTAAAGACAGGTTCATAAACCGCTTCGCGCTCTTCCAAGCCCATGGTTTCCGCTACAGCAGTCCACATGGGTTCTTTCCAGGCCAAAAAGTCTTCTTCCATTGTGCCAGCGCCGTCGTCTCCCTCGCCAGCTGCACCGAGTCTCTTCGCGCCGAGCCTAGTCAGATACTTGTCCACATTCCTGACCATGGAATTGTAGTGCTCATAGGTGTTGTTTCCGAGGCCAAAAGCGACATAGTGAAGATTGGAAAGGGGCTGCTCCTCAGCGGAGGCGCCTTCGCTGAAGGAAACATCTTCAGAACCGATGAACTCGTAGAATTCCACCGCGTTGTCCGTAGGCTCTCCTTCACCGTACGTCGCGAGAACAAAGACAGCGAGCTTATCGTCGGGAAACTTATCCAAGTTGTCATAGTCATAGTCCTCCAAATCGGCAACCATGGTCTTCAACCCAAAACGGGAGTGCCCCTCTTTAGCCAACCTGGAGGCGTAATCCTCTGCTGTTCCAGTTTGACTACCATAGAATACCACGCAGTTCTTGTCCGATTCTTCCATCTTCTCGATAATGTTCCTCGATTTGCCGGCTTTGGTGGAGCCATTGCTGTTCGCAAGGGAACTACCGTACGGATCTGTATATACCGCCCAGTAGGTGCCTTTAGTGAAGTAGGCAACGGTGCCGAGAAGGAGTGCGGCGAGCACCACGATATCGAGAGTGTCGAGTTGAGCCATGATGCTGCCGGATCGGTCAATGAAATGCCACGCAAATGGAAAAGGACTGGTCTCCGTACCACTTATCTGATTGTGATTTCCCGAATGGGAGGGAATTACAATGCAGATGCAGACAGAAATGCGGAAGCACTTGAAGATCTAATAGTTACTGCGATCCACTTCCACCTACAGCTACACTGAGTTGCGTGTCGGACAAAGCCGGAAGATCTGTGAAGAGGGTGAGTGAATGCTCTGCTGTAACAATGCACCGAAGATGGTATATAGCCGTACCTCGCCGATAACGATGTGGAAGTGAAGGCTGCCGTGGCTGCGATCCGTCGCCGTTGATGGAGAAACGGGATGTGCCTTCGGTAAGGTTCCGCACTCAAATGCGCAGCTGGAGAAAGCCCCTGGGGATCAGTCGTGTGGTGGGTGCTCTTTTAGCGCGGGGGGACGCGAAGTTTCGAGAACTTAAACGGTTGAACGCCCCACAACCCCGGAAAACAACAATAACCTTGGCGGGAAAGCAGAGACCCCGGAGACGTAGAGAGAGAAAAGAAGCTGAAAGAAAAAATAATGGAGTAAAGGATCGTGATGCAGACCAGAGTTTATGGTGGTGAGATGAGACCAGCTTATTATAATGACCAAAATAGCCCCGGAGCCGATGAAGCACCACTACGCCGCACCGGCTGGGGTTCGTCGGGGCTTTCTGATCTCACGGAGGGGGGACCGACCGAGAGCATGTCCGCACCATGATGCTTCAGGCATTACTCCTTATGGTAGCAATGTCTCGCCCAAACTCTTCAAATAAGGGGAGGTCTGGATACGCAACAGAGCATCTCGAGCAGGCTGTGTTCCTATTCTCTACTACGGGGTTATCGCGGGCCGCAAGCATAGGCGGAAGTCTCTATGCAGCTCTTGTTAAGAGGCTTGTGAAAGCGTGAAGCATATCTGAACATACGCAGTACATCACGGACATCTATTATCTCAACCGCAACCAGGCCTATTGTGATTCCATATTTGGGAAATCATGGGTTCAACTTGAGCTCTATTTCCCCCCTCCAAAGTCATAGTACCTACTTCCGTGGAGAATTCCTTTTCGTCTTGTAATGCTCGGTGTTGGACTATTATGTAGTACTCCAAATAGCAGGCATGTTTCTAATATACTCCCCACCCGGACATCAGGCATTCCTCATAGAGAATGCAGTAAATATGGCCCTTCCTGTAATATAGCAATTTGTTTGGGTTCTTTCTCATACACTTCGGTGAGTTATTGGCCTCCAACTGTTTGACGCCGCTTTCCCCAAAATGTTTCAGTGATCGCCTCTGGTGTTTAGTCAGGAACCGCAGCCAGGCAAGGGGCCGACGACTTTCTCAACTTCTGCCATACTCAGATGCCATATCCGACTGCTCAATAACGCTTTCATACTGTCCAACACGGCCATGAGCCGCTGCTAATATTTCCATTTCTCCTCTGTGCGCAGATGGACTACCCCCCGGCATGTGTAAGTCTGCTTTCTGGCATCCCGCTCTCAGACACCACCCCCCGTCAAACAAACGCTCCAAACTTTGTCCTGGAGACAGAATACACTGCCGCTTTGTCATGCTGAAGTTTATTCTGACATCAAAGCATTCTTATCGTCTCGATGACTGACTAATTGGCTGACTCGTTGCGTATAGCTGCTGCGTCCCCTCGACCGCACGCCGGCGGAGCTTCTCCGTCGCACCATACAGAAAACCCCTCCTCGCAACAATCCTCCAGCTCCGTAACTCGCGGAAGAGCCCTTACGACCTCTGGTCGCACAATATCGCCCCGCTCCCAGACGCCTGTGGTGCTGGTCGCAAGCAGTAGCAGTAATTCAAGTCCAGATCGGGGCCTCGAACGGAAGCCCTCGATTTCATATGGTCACCACCGTCAGACCTCCATCGTGCACGGCATACAACACTCTCGGAATACTAGTTTTGTAAACTCGCCGGCGACCAGTCCCCTAAGCCCGCAGGTAATCGTGGCCAGCGGCACAACTCTTCTCGATGGACCTGTGATGTCGCAAGACAACATTACAGAAGCCTTTACGGCAAATGGATTGCAAGGGACCGCTGGGACTGCTCCTTCCGCTACGGGGACGTCGACAAGTCCGAATGAAGGCGCGGGTCTTCATCATACTGCTGCGCGCCGCCCCGAGCGGATGCAGAGTGGGAGATCTTCTCGAAAAGGCCATCACCATCATCGCTCGCAGTCTCGGCATCACCATCATCCACAAGAACTGAAAACTGTGGGGGAATATGCATTGCACCACCTCTTCAACTCTGTGAGTCCCTAGCGTGATTTTTCTGATGGAAGTTGCTGACGCCGCACTTTATAGTTTGTGGGCCAAGCGGACCAGAAAATTAGCCAATGCATAACTGACCGCTCCCAACCAGAAGCTCGAGTTGAGCTGATTTGTGGTCCCGGTGTTGATCCGAGTTTTGACCAGCTCATCTCTGCTCTGGGCCATATTGCGCGTCATAAGCCCAAGCCCTTGATTGATACACTGATGCTTTGGCGAAAAGCGAAGAGTGAAACTGCTTCCCATGCGCGTGCAGAACTAGCACATGTGAGTTTTTGACTTGGACATGGTTTTATCTTTTTTAACGTTTATATAAGGCTCGCTCAGCGAATTCGTCTCTTCCGTCCGCATTGCCTCGCCGAAATACCGAACCGGGCCAAATACCAGGAGACAGCCATGGTTCAATGTCTGCTGCTTTAAGCCCGGCGGGCATGGCCGCTTTACAACAATCCGTTCTGCAAGCTGAGCAACGTTCTACCGTTTCGATATATCTTGTCTGCCGTGTACTCATCGAAATCATTAGTCAAACTGACCTACAATCTCTCACTCCCGAAATGAGTGAACGACTTCATGCATTGTTTTATACGCAATTGAATTCCTTCGAACCCGACCAGGTGGAGAACTCCCCATTACTGCACGCGAATTGGGTCATTTACAGCCAACTGCTCGGCGTCCTCAGTGAGATTTATTTCGATAGCGTTCAAAAGAGCTTTATAGCAGATCTTGACAAACTCGATGGCCAGTTCTCTGTCAAGGGCCAAGCTACAAGAGAGGTTGAGGCACGAGGTGTGATGATTGTTCGAGGAATGAGATATCTACGAGTGAAGCCATCGCCCGAGGAAGCTTGGGAACGGACGTGCGATTTCATGCAGTCACTCGCCAGACTCTTCTCAAATGTTCACGGTCAACCCATGAAGTATGCTTACTGCCAGTTGTTAAAAGAGCTGTTGATTCGTATTGCAGCTCGGGCAACATCTGAACTCAGTCACCCGAGATGGAGGGCCATCGTCGAGACCATCAAGCCTAGGCTCTCATTGCTACTAAACAAACCGAAACATTGGCACGAAGCATTTCCCCTCATGTGTGCGTTGTTGTGTGTATCGCACAAGGATGCCTTCTCTTCTCAGTGGTCAACATTGGCATTATCCTCGCAACCTAGACTGAAAGAGCGCGGCACAAGAGCGATTGCTTTACGAGGGGCCTGTCGACTTGTCTGGACGTACATCTACAGGACTAAAAGCTGCGGAGACCCCCCCGCTACAGCCGTTCGCAAACTGGAGGATATCATCAAGATGGTTTTCCAACCAGGAAAGCGCTCATATCTTTCGACAGAACCAACGATTGCCGAACCCTTGATAGAGTTAACTCGAATAATTGGATTCAAGTATCAAGACCTGTGCTTTCGGACTATTATATTTCCCCTGCTAAATGCGGACACATTTACTTCTGGCCGAGAACTTCGTGTCGAGAACCTTGAGCCGGAGAGGATGGTAATCGGTATTAGGTCTTTCCTAGCAATTATGACTGATCTGGAAAATGGCCAGCAACCTCCGTTCCCCAACTCATTCGGTAGCGACCCTTTTAGAGAGTCTATGGATTTACAAATGGTGCCCTCCAGCCCGCATCCCCTTCAATCGGGATCAATCAAATCCTCTATCTTGAAGGAAGAGCGCCTATCCAGGCCAGTGAACTTTGCAAGCTTTGCAGAGCTTACCAGAGAATACTATGTCAAGTTCTGCAAGATATTGGGTGAGATTACGATCATTTGCGACAATGCCTTTGGCGGACAGGCTGTACTCGATGAGAAATTCTCGCTACAAACCCCTAAAACTCCTATGTCAGACGCATTTAGCTTTGGAAGACGGGATGATCACCAAAACTCGAATGATTTAAGGCAAGGGTTCTACGACTTGTTGCATGTCGCCGTCCAGGCATTGCCTCGCTGCCTATCGCCACACATACCCTTCAACTCTCTCATCAATCTTCTCTGCACTGGTACCGCCCATGTTCAGAGCAATATAGCACTGTCATCGGCTCAGTCGCTCAAATCAATCGCGCGTCAATCTCATGCCCAGCAAGTGACCATCGGGTTCGCCAGGTTCATCTTCAATTTTGACGACCGTTACGCTACCATGTCCGACGGCGGTATGCTTGGTGCTAGCCATATTGAAAGCACTTTGAGGTTATATGTGGAGTTACTCCAAATATGGATTGAGGAGATAAAGCAAAAGACCCGTAAGGCTGCGCTAGATACCCCTGATGAGGGTATTTCTGGCAACCGTGGTGCCCAGCTGGATCTCTCGGGGGTTTGGGCTCACGTTGACGAAATCGAGTCGCACGGTCTCTTCTTTCTGTGCTCCCCTTCTCGGCGGGTACGAGGCTATGCCGTTACAGTTTTGCGCCTCATCACCGAGTTCGACACCGCATTGGGTGGGTCCAGCACCAGAATTATTCGCGTGATGGAGGGAAGCCCCCAAAAAGTCATGGAGATTAGTGATGAAAAGCTCTCTCTTGCGGAACGAACCCGTTTACAGCGTGGAATGAGGAAAAGCAATGTCCAAAGCACCTTGGTTGAACTTTGCAGCAGTGATGTGCCTTACGATTCTACTCTTTGGTTCAAAATCTTCCCCAACCTGATCCGCATCAGTTTCGAGGTATGTCCATTTGCGGTCACCCTCACACGGGACATTGTCTGCGCGAGGTTGGCACAGATGCACCGGACCTTGGTTTCATTGACAGAGGGCAATCGTGCAAGCCCGTACTCCAGCTTCGATTCTGCTGCTGGCCGGGTGGTGGGTAGACTTGCGACGACTCCACCTGAAATCGTGGTGGAACAGTGGAAGTTATATCTCATTTTCGCCTTCACGACTCTCACCAATCTTGGTGTTAGCAATAGTCAGGCTTCTCTTCAAACCCCAGTCACCCAACATTCCCGGAAGAGCTCCAAGTCGTCCCAAAAGAGTCAAAACAAGGTGTACAACGCCGCCGAGCTTTTTGCCAAAGTCCTACCTTTCCTTTCCGTCGAAAATTCAGCAATCCGTGATGCTGCTGTTATTGGGCTCGGATCAATCAACTTGAACCTATATCGTACCTTATTAGAGTGTCTTCAGAGCCACGCTGCAACCTGTACAGAGGAAGCGAAATCCCGTCTCGGGATGCATACGCGCACCGCCAGCAGTCCTCGTAGAAGCCGCCGTACGGACCATCTGCGAACAGAGATTACACATGTCTATAAACTCACATCGCACTTTCTAAAACTGCCCGAAGCATATAATGACGAGTGGATCCTGAACAATCTGATTAATTATACCAAAGATCTTCGGATTTTTCTCAGCGATGCCGAGGTGCAGAATGAATGGGACTTTCAAAAACTGCGCACTCACTACTGTGGATTGGTGGAAGAGTTGTTTGAGGGCATAAATAAAACTACTGATCCCTTACAGTGGATGCCGTTTCAAGCCCGCAAGGCTGCCTTCACTCTGATGGAAGACTGGTGCGGTTACTCGCCTAATCAACCTCAAATACGTCAGCGGGAAGAGAACATGAGACGTTCAATGTTAGATCGAGAACAGGACCTGGGAAACAAAGGTATCGCCACCGCTGCCATGGAGATCGAGAAGCGGGACCTTCGCACTGCGGCGCTCAGTGCCATGGCTGCACTCTGTGTAAGTTCATCAGCCCCTCTCCCATCGAATCAAACTCACCATCTTTGAAGGGCGGACCTGTCAGAATTACGACTGATAGCAAGGTACATCTTCAATTCGATGTCCGCAGAATGCTGTCCTGGATTGATAGCATATTCGAGACCCCTAGTGACAGAACCCACGCCATAGGCCGCAGGGCGCTTACTAATTTGATTATGCACAATCGGGAGCATCCATACCTACTCGACCGCGCGATCGAAATGTGTTACCTTTCTAAATCCTCCAAATCTCTGGAAAGCTATTTTGAGGTAGTCACTCAAGTGCTAACTGAACGTGAAGACTTTTCGCTTCCGTTCTGGAAAGTATTGAGTGCCGGTCTCTACACGCTAGGCCACGAAAATAACGAATTGCGTGTCAAATCCGCGCGCCTTCTGAAGACACTCGAGGTTAGAGAGCAAAAGAATTCAAAACTTCAAGATCTTGATATCAGCATCTCAGACAAAACTATCGCGGTCTACAAACTTGCTCAGTTCGAAGTCTCACGCCGGCTCGCAAAACAGCACTCCGAGTTAGCCTTCCTAGTGTTTTCCCAGTTTTCTTACTACTTCAAAGAGTTGCAACCAGATCACCAGAGGAATATGGTAGCTGCAATGCTTCCCTGGATCCAGTCAATCGAGCTTCAGGTGAATCCTGATGGCGGCCCAACTGCTAACTCATACATGCTGTTGGTCAACCTCTTTGAGATTACTGTTCGCTGCGGTAATGCTCTCCATAACGAGATTCAGGCTTTGTGGCAGGCCTTGGCGACGGGTCCCTACGGGGGCAATGTTCAACTGATCCTCAACTTTATTATTGCGCTTTGCCTAGACAAAAGAGAGCAGAATTTTGTCGACCATTCGAAGCAGATCGTAGTATATCTATCCAGTACTCCAGCCGGTGAGAAAGTTGTGGAGTTTTTGTTGATGCAGGTTAATCCTCGAGCAATGGTCATTGAGAAGCGCGAGCCTACTCCGCCGCCACAAGATGCTGCTGCTCTTCCTTACCTAGCTGACCTTGGAGCTGTACTCCCAAGCAGTAGTAAGCAGGTGAGGAACATCCCCTTCCGTATATATTTCATTGCTGATCCTTTAGTCCGGTTTCTCCCTTGGGCATCTGTGCGTCATCCTACTTGTTGACCTTATGGTAACTCCTGTAAAACTTGCCAACGAGCACGTCCCCCTGCTTCTTCAGGTTGTTCTGGTTTCATGGGACCATTACACTCCAGTCGTCCAAGAGCAAGCTCGAGAAATGCTTGTTCATCTAATCCATGAATTGGTAATTTCCAAGATCGAGGATGATAGTAATTTACTCGACAAACGTTCCATTGAAGACTTCATTGAGAACATACGGCGGAACAATGTCAAGGTGATATGGAATTATGAGGACAAGAATGGAAAAGACGTGGAGGATTCTAGCAACAGAGTGCCCGAAGCCATGACACTCGTGTCTACCGAGGTCTTAAAAGTGTTTTCTATCGCCTATCCAGGGATCAGAGAAGCATGGGGAAGGGTGGCTCTGAACTGGGCTACGTCATGTCCAGTACGACATTTGGCATGTCGTTCATTCCAGTTATTCCGTTGCATTCTCAGTTCTCTCGATCAACAAATGCTTTCGGATATGTTAGCCAGGCTTTCAAACACTATTTCGGACGATGAAAGCGATATTCAGACATTTTCGATGGAGATCTTGACGACACTCCGCACGATCATCGAAGCGCTTCAACCTGAAGACCTCATCCGATATCCGCAACTATTCTGGAGTACATGCGCCTGCTTAGATACCATTCATGAAAGGGAATTCATGGAGAGCATGCTGATGCTAGAAAAGTTCTTGGACAAGATTGACCTCAGCGACCCGGCTGTACTGGAAATACTTGAAGACACCTGCCCGGAAAAATGGGACGGGCCTTTTGAGGGTCTTGCTCCGCTTATCTACAAAGGCGTACGATCGAGCATATGCCTAGATCGGTCATTGCGCATTCTCGAGAGGCTGGTAGTTTTGCCATCAAGCCGCATTGTTGGCGATGAGAGTCGTCTACTTTATACGCTTCTGGCCAACTTACCAAGGTTCATCCGAGCTTTTGACTCTGGCCTGAAAGACACTGCTATCAACTCGACCGCGGAAGTCATAGTACAGGTTGCTGAGCAGTATGAATGTACAGATTTAGCTGAGGTTCTCACCGCGTTTGCGAACAAAAGATATCGATCAGAAAGGGATTTCCTTGCACAGGCCATATCTGCTATTCGAAGCTCCTTCTTCCCAGAGCTGGAGTTTGGGAGCCTGGTGTTTTTGCTTAGCCTCTTGACCAACAAGGTGGACTGGATGAAGATTAATACTATGGAGGTTTTGTGTGTCATCATCCCTGAAATCGACATGCGGAAACCGGAAATTGCTTCTAAGGGACCAGACTTAATCTCCCCCCTGCTCCGACTACTGCAGACCGAGTTCTGTCCCCAGGCTCTTCGTGTTCTTGACTTTGTCATGAACATGACGGGTGCTGCGACTCCTCTAGAAAAGCACCATCTACGCATGAGCATGGCCGGCTCTCATTCAAGTCGTGCGATACGGAAACAGTACGAAAAGACCCAATCTCTATACGGGATACCAGAGGATAGTGGCTGGTCCATTCCAGTTCCCGCTCAGCATTCTGCCTCTACAAGAAACAATGTCCACGCCGTATTTTATACCTGTGGTACTGTGGAAAGCCTAGAAGAATCTCAAGTCGCCACTCCAAAGGTAGAGTTCCGACAGGAAGACTTCCCGTTCAGTCCAATGTCAGACTACCGGACAGCGACTATGACATCCGAGGATACTCGTGGTGGTGACAGCCACATCGGAGAACTGGTCATGAAACTAGACAGTCTAGATGACTTCTTTGAGGACGACGACGATACAGAAACTTTGACAGACCTTCCCATGAGCTCCGCTTTCAGTCGCTATACGAATGGGTCTTATTCAACAAACTCGTCTTTTTCCAGTTCTTCTTATTCAAACGGATCCCTGGACGTAAGAGAGAACCTCTACGATCAACAAACAGCGCCAATTCTTCACAAATCTCTTACCCGCAATGCCAGTGTCACATCGTTCCAATCGGGATTCACCGATCTAAAACTTTCTCCCTCTCGTGACCCTGGCGTTATGACTCCCGGAGCCTTCACATCCTTCACCTCTGCAACTCAAGCACCTCTTTCTTCTGGACTTCCATCACGCCCAGGCCTGCATTCTCGTTCCATTACCTCTCCATCGGCCCCTCAACACCAGCGGATATCTCCATCAGTATCGTCGACCACGCTAGATGAAAACGATGAGCCTTTCTCCGACGATGATGTAGCAACTGGCCGAACCACTACCACCGACGGAAAATTCTCTCTTGAGCACATGATACGGCCACTCACGCACGATACGCGGTCGCGGATCCGATCCGGGATGCGCCGTCTCACTGGTGGAGGGGGCGATGCCAAAGAAAGGGAGAAGACACGCGAAGCCATTAAAGCAGCACTGCAAAAGAGCCCGCAGGTGCCGAAGGTTCCTGATATCTATTTACATAATCCGAAAAGCGCAGATCCGTAATAGGAATACCGAATGCATCGTTTATGTCAGTTGTTCGATCTGGGGGAGGCGTTGTGTAATTTATTTCACCTAGATGGATACCATTTCGCAAATATTGGAGCAAATGTACGTCAGGGACGGGCGCTCATTCTGATTGTAAATCGTGGGTCATAGGGAGAATCTTAGTATTTAGATCTGATGTGCTTAATATATGTCCCGCAACATCTTGTCACCGGATTTTGCTTCATCATAAATATATATATTTTTTTCAACCGAATGTTTCATTATTGCTACAAACATCAAGGCTGTAAAAATCTGGCGTCCTACATAGATATCATTCTCGCCATATCCGACGTTCGTAGCTAACCTAATCAATGTAGTGGATAGGGTCACGTTGCACGCAAGCTATGACGTTGCCCAGTCCGGCTCGGACGTTCTTGGCGCGGTTGGGAGCTCCGAAACCTTAGCTTGACAGCATCCTACTTTCACAACAGTACATCTTGCTTTGCGCCCATCGCTCTACTATTGAACGTCTTCCCAGACTACAGCTTCTTATTGTAAATCTCGTGCCCACCGCAAACGTCTCATGATGGATTTCTCCGACATTTTGTGAGTACCGCCTGAGCTTTCAGCCTAGAGCTAGGTTTTCAGCTATGCGCCTCTTCCTGTATCTGTTCATGTCCACTTGCTAACAATATTTCAATTTCACAGTCGCATGGTCAACATTGCTGTTGCCGTGTTTGTTGTTCTCGGCGGCATATCCAAGTTCTTCCATTTCTCCTTGTGAGTATCCTACCCGTCGCAGACCACGCCCTCGCAACCTACGAGTTGTGCCTACCCATCGCGACTGTTTTCCCTGCTCGCAGTCTCCACCATTCTGGGTTTATCACACCAGAATACCCGATGATTCGCCCGAATGGAGTCATTAGCGAAGCTGGCTCCGAGAACGCTGGTCAAAGAGATAAGAGCTGTATTGACTGTTGGATGCAGTAACGATATTATATTGGGAGTTTATTTGATTATCTTTGGTCTTGGTAAGGATGTCTTAGCATAGCTGTGAAAAAAGGTGTATGCTAATATGGTGACTAGCTACGGCGTTGCTCGGTTTGTCCCCCCTGTTTTATGCTCAAATAAAATATGTTGGATCAACTTTGGGTGCCCATTGCATACCTCGTGGGAGTCACGGAGCTTCTATCCCCTTCTCCGTCGGAAAACACCTCAAGATCTTACCCAATCGGCAAATTGAAATTCTGTGGCAACCATTTTATTTGGGCAAAAATCTGAAGTTGTTTCGTAGCGGAGAAGGAACAGCAATGCTATCGTGGGTGATAATTGCGAATTGCTATAAGACAAGCCACTAGCATCCCTTTCTGATCACCTACCCACATAATTAACGGTCTTTCGGGAATAATACTGACTGTTGCCGTAGAGTTCCAAATCCCTCCCCAGGTCGCTAGATATGCGTCGTTCATGTTCTCCTTTATCGGAAGAGGGATCTGTAGGTCACTGACCCCATTCAAAATATATGCCAGCTGACGTTCTACAGTCTATGTCTTTATCGGATCGGTTTCGGCGGGCCCGAAATGGTATCAGTTTGTTCCTGGAACTATCGTGGGCATAATCGGCATTGCCTATGTGGTTTTGGAGTACATTCCGTCGATTGAGCCACCTGCGAACATGCGGTACGTATTGTCTGGAGTGAAATAAGTGTGCAAGTACTAATTGGGTGAAGTGATGCCGCGGATGCGGGTTGGGGAGCGGAACAAGTCTAAACCGTCCGTGACTTGACTTGAGCTTGGTCCTAAGTTTTTCCACGAGACATGGGATCTGACAGAACCCTTTAGAGCAAAAGAGGGAAAATGTAATATTCTCGCCAAGTGTACGTGCGAGTAGCAGACATTGATTGATGAGTCTCTTTGGACTGTTACCGTCAGAGGGGCCCAATGAAGTTATACCTTTTGCTTTTGTTACGACGGATTGGTTTCTTAGAGGAAGAGTGGACAGTTAATTGAGAGATGCTTCAGGAAGCCAGCGGAAGCTGATTCGAATCACAGCCGACATAACCAGACCTGCGCCCTTTTAGACGTAACTTTAAAGACCTGCAGTGATTTTCCAGAAATGCCATCGTCTCCTTGAAGCTTTGAAGGGATACCGTTCATTTGAGGGTCCCGAAATTAACTGTGAGCAACCCCGGAAAATTGGTCGGAGTTGTGGCTAGTGGTGGCTGGTGCGGCGATGGCGGGCAGAATTTGCTGACGATTAACGTGGCAATGATTGGGCGGGGATCGGTGTTTCCCTGAACTTGTGTCCGTTATCAGCGCCATCGAAGTACCATGAATATACACCACGCTGAATCAACTTGAATTATATGCACCACTAGACAAATGACTCTAACTTGAAAACATTGCACAGAACAGTCTACTGCACAATATATCCCCGGAGCATCATCACAACCCCCGTGTCGTTCCGTTAGACTCAGAACTCAGGACCCGATCCTTCGTCTCACTCCTAGGCAGGACTTCAACGTCGAAGCTCCGAACACCCCCAAGCAACCAGCGCCCTTACCCAAGATCTTCCCAGAACAGACTCTGCAGATCTAGACAACCCCTTGGGGTGTCTCGTCCGTGGTCTCTGGTCCTCTTTTCTGTACTCCTTCCTCAGTCCGACTCCGATATATACATCAAACCTCCGAACCGCAGGCAGTCGCTTCACTATTGCGACTCTCGCCTTCCACTTCCACTTCCATTTCCACCTCCACTTCTGCTTCTACAACCCATCGTCTTGCCTTCCTCAGCCGTATCTGGATGCATTGAGTCGCCTTCGCGGTCAGGTGTAGGACATGTCAGGGTACTCTGCGGCAGGAGGCACCTCCCTCGCCCCAACTCCCACTCATCCACATCAACTATCGCGAGAACCGAGTAAGGAGGATATCGAGATGGCCGAGAATCTCAGCGCTCTCAATCATGCTCACCACCGGCACGTTGTAGGACACGAGTCCGTTCCACTGAATGACCCTATTATCAAAACCACTGAGGATGCCCCGGCACCAAGTCCGCCCACTGATGTTCCCGAATATCACTCTCTCGAGGATACACTGCACTATCAGCAGCTGACGTCAACGTCCCCTCAGCTAGGAGAGCAGGTACCTTCATCCGCAAATACAGGTTCAGGAGCATCGCAACAACATCAACTCTCGATTCAAAATGCGTCCGTGACAGGTCAGGTCTGCAGGTAGGTTGTTGCTCGTTAGGAGCGGGAGTTGTCCGTCACTGCTGGACTAACTCTCTACCAGTAATTGTGGAACAACACAAACACCACTTTGGCGTCGCTCCCCTACCGGTGAAATGATCTGTAATGCTTGTGGCTTGTATCAGAAAGCCCGGAATCAGCCACGGCCTGTAAATCTGAAGCGCAATGTCCAGTCCGCCGTTCTCACCATACACCACTCACAACCAGTCGGTCAACCGCATGACAGGAGCGCATCTCCATCTACTGCTCATTGTGGATCGCCACGGGCAACCTATGTCGCTGCCGACCAGGTAGCCACAGGTAGTTGTCCTGGAGGTGGACGTTGCAACGGCACGGGTGGCCAGCAAGGATGTAATGGATGTCCCGCGTACAACAACCGCGTATCTAAGACTGCTCAGTTCGCACTTGCCCACGCAAACGCACAACAGTCTTCAACCGAGACTACTGGGGATCGCCAGGGCACTCCTACACCGTCGGTCGGACAGTCTTCAAAGGTGGTTGCTGCATGTCAGAACTGTGGTACTACTATTACGCCGCTTTGGAGAAGAGATGAAGCGGGACATATGATTTGTAATGCATGTGGTATGTGTTTGGACTTTTCCGATCGTCGTTGCCACCGTCTTTTTATGCGTATAACACTTTTTTACATATGCTGACTAATAGTCACAGGCCTGTACTACAAATTGCACGGCTCTCATAGGCCATCTGCCATGAAGAAACAAGAGATCAAGCGTCGAAAACGTGTAGTTCCCGCCATGCCTGATGCGTCTCCTGCTCCAACCTCGCAACCTCAATCCATCTCGTCCTACTCTCCCAAACCGCAACCCTCTGCCACTCCTTCCCGCCCTTTCGAATCCTCCGCTTCACCTGACCCAATGGGCGGCGTGTCGGATTCTTCGGAATCATACATGCCAGCAACCATTCGGGGGCCTCTAGCCGTCGACTTCACCAACTACTTTAGCAATTTGTCAGCGAAAATAGAAATGCGAGGCCTCTCCCCATCCGCACACACATCTCGCAAACGCTCTATATCAGCAACCTTCGATCCCGAGGAAGTGCAAGCCGCTCTGCCTCCAGCCCCGCGGAATGGCCGTTCGCCTGGATCACATCGGCCGAGTTCGATACGGTCGATTTTGAATCCGAATCCCACGAATGGGAATGGGAATGGGAACGGGAATGTGACGCATGATTCGGCAATTGACCCTTCGCTTTCTAATTACCCATGCAGTTCAGAAAATGAGGATAAGGCGAAGAGGAAAGAGCGGTTGAGACGGGAGGCGCAGGCTATGAGGGAAGAGCTGGAAAGGAAGGAGAGGGAGCTGGAGGAGCTGGATTAGGGGGTTTTGTACATGAAGAAAGGTGAATGATTTGGTGTTATGTTCAAGGTGTGTCTTTGAAGGGTTAAGGATATAGTCGGTGTTAGGGTAATGGATATCAGTGATATTGGATTTAGGTTTAAGGAGGTGTTGGGATCATTAGGAGGTTTAATGTTCTAGGCCAAAAGCCGTGTCTGTCATTAAAGACCAAGGAGTCGAGTATGTGACATTAAAATATTGGTACGGACATAGAATCCGTTGGTATCGTCTTGGGCTAAGTGGTTACCATGATTGTTGAGTAGAACTTCAATTCAGAAAATCGCAGATCGTGTCGATTTATTCCGTAGTATCCATGTTGGTTTCCATGAACAAAAGTCATTGGTGTTGGAGGAATGTTTCCTTAATCTTTTGTTCGTCACCTTACCCAAGTTTACTAACGATGCACCACCCCTAACCCCGCAAAAACGACGTCACCCCTCGGGATATCAACAGCGTCAACGACTTCATTGTTTTTCATTTTCTCAGGAAGAGCCTTCGGATATCAAACAGGAACTTTCCATACAATTTTTCAAGCGTAAATACATAACCCCAAAATCTCAGCGTTCATCCTTATGAAAATGCCCCACAACATCCTCCTCATCGGCGGGCACGGCAAGGTCGCGCAACTCGCGACCCCCCTCATGCTCGCAAGATCTTGGAACGTGACCAGCATGATCCGCACTGCGGAGCAGAAAGAGACTATTGAAAAGCTGGGACAGGGTCAGCCAGGGAAATTGAGTGTTTTGGTCAATAGCGTCGAGGATGTGAAGAGTGAAGATGATGCCAAGAAGATTTTGGAAATGGTGAGGCCGGATTGGGTTGTTTGGAGCGCTGGTTAGTATTTCATATCTTCTATGTGTGCTGCAGTATTGGACGGAGTCTATTGTGTGCTTGTTTGGCTTCTGCCTCTCTTAACGGTGGCTGCGGTAATCCCAGTCACATGATACATATATTTCCTTTCTAAGCCTTCAATCCCTCTCAATCCCTCTCAATCCCTCTCAATCCCTCCCTTTTTCTTTCGTAGATACTGATATATACTCAGGTGCCGGAGGCAAGGGCGGTGCATCTCGGACAATGGCCATTGACCACGACGCCGCCATCCACTTCACAAAGGCTTCGATCCACACTCCCTCCATCAAAAAATTCCTCACCGTGTCTTACCTGTCTTCCCGGCACTCGAGACCCTCCTGGTGGTCCGACAAGGACTGGTCCTACGCCCAGAAAGTAAACTACGAGATTTTACCCACCTACTTCAAAGCCAAAGTCGCAGCCGACGAAGTCCTAACCATCCTCTCCAATGACCGCGTCGCTGAGGAGGAGAAACGAGGTGTACCAGAGGAGGATCGGTTTTGCGGGACTAGTTTGCGGCCGGGGAGTTTGACGGATGAGAAGAGTGGAGGGGTTAAAATGGGAAAGATTAATAGCGAAGGGAAAGTTGCCCGGGCGACGGTAGCGGAGGGGATTGTCAGGGTGCTGGAGACGGAGGGGGCAAGAGGGTGGTTGGATATGTTGGATGGGGAGGAAGATGTGGGCGAGGCGGTGAGAAGGTGTGTGAAAGAAGGGGTGGATTGTGTAGAAGGAGAAGATTTGGAGGGGATGAGGGAGAGGATTGGGAAGTTGTAGGGGAGAGGTGTAGGGATTTAGAAAGGTGGAATGGTATGTAGCCTGAATAACATAGAGTCTGACCTCCTTTCCCGCTTCTCTTTGAATTTGAACCCCAGCTTATCAAAAGCAACAAGCCCCTCTCCCATTGGAAGAATCAGTTAAAAAAAAAAGGTACATCATTTATTAAACAAAAACAGCATAGCCTCAAAAAAAAAAAAAAAAAAAACTCCCGAATTCCCTCTAATAAGGAAAAGTCCAACCTCTCCACTACCCGTAATGCCCTTTGCTGGGGATAGGGTGGGTGTCGTTGGTCACGCCGGCGCAGCATTTTACGCTTGGATGCGAATATCATAATTACCAAGCTGAACGCAGCCAAAAAAAAAAAGCTTTATAACATGCATTCTCCATTCGATATGGTTGGCTGGAGGGAGCTCGTTTTCTTCGGTTCCTTTGCATTTCTGTTTCTCGCGCACGACGCTCTGAGAGTGTGTATTTATTGGATGTCAAGGATGATGCGCAACGAGCGTATGCATATCTCACATAACATAAACATTTATGATCCCTAGAGCATGCGACCTTTAGAAGAATTATATAGTACTTTTTTTTTATGCCTTTGATATAATTGGATCAGATTAACCAAGACGCCATACACCTAACACGGACCCTGATATCAAGCTATTGTAACACATAAGATGTTCATACAGCCCAGGTTGCAAAGAATAGACCCTGTCATAATCGTTCATTTAAGTCATCTCTCGGCTCCGCTGGAGCCGTGACTGCTGGAGATTCGACTACTATTGATGGAGACGTTGGTGTAGGCGTCGCCTCGGAGGCATCTGAAATGATATCAGTCGCAGTATACATCGCTTCCGTACTCTTCTTCAATCCAAAAGGATCCCAATCCCCATCCCCCGTCGCCTTGTCCTCAAAATCCTCCTCCCTTTCATCCCCAAAGCAAAACAAATCCCTTGCGCTCATAGGCTCGACCTTCCTCAACCTGCCCTTAGGCAGCGGATCACACCCGCCAATATCTTCGCGGAACCTCGTCGCGTAGGTTTCGGTAAGCTGTTCGAGGGTCGCTAGGGGTATGACATGGCCGGTTTGGGAGAGATAGGGGAGGTAGGCTAAGGAGGGCAGTTCGGCGTCGAAGGGGAGGGTGAGGTGGAGGGGGCGGCTGTAGGGAACTAGGGGCGGTTCGTAGTTTTGCGGTTTAGGAGGGGGTTGCTCGGCTGTTAAGAATGGTTCTGTTGGTGGCGATGTGAGCGGAGTGTATGAGCCTTTGCCATGCTCTTCTGGCTGGCGGACCTCGAACTCTTCGGGACGTCTGTATAGCTCATTGTGAATGGTGACAAGGCGGTCGCCTGAGGATGCCGCGGGATATAGAAGCGACAAGCCCCGCGTCCTCATTAGTTCAAGCATGTATTCCGTCCATGCAGGTAGAGTCTCTGAGACAAGTTTTGCTCTGGGAGATTTATTCAGCCCTTGATGCAGTTTAGCGACCCGGTTACTGAGAAAAGAGTGCAGCTGAACCCATTTGTCGCCGAAATAAAGCGCGGCATGGCTGTTGGGTGCTTGCCAAAGGAAAGGTACACTTCTGATATCTGACATATCGGTGTACTTCAGGCTTCTCATATCCGCTGTCCCAGGGGTCTTCAATGTAGACTTGCCGTCCAAGAGGGTGAAAGGAAGGTCTAAGCTGATTCCCATAATGCTGTCGACATCTGCATTGTACATTCCGTACTTGTACTCCAGCAGAGTATACATAACGTAATGATAGTACAGCGGGGACAATTCCGCCTGCGGTGATAGCAATAGGACATGAGAATCGGTAGCGCTGGCTGGATAGAATAGCTCTAGAGAGCGGATGGCCGATTCTTCCTGAGTAATCCTTTGACTCGCAATTCGATGACGGAGTATCACCTGGCTGCTAGCGACCGAGCCGAGAGCGTTGACAGGAGGCCATAAAAAGTTCTCCAGATATTGTTTTGTTGGGGGGTCGATCTCCGCAGGTAGTTCTATGGTAAGCCGCGGTGGTTTTAGTCCACTATAATCCGCTTTTTGGAGTGATTTCAAGAGGCGGATTAGGGATCCGGAGGAATGTGAAGGAGCCTGGATAAGCATGTCTATGGCAGGTTTATGCCATGACCGTAACGACCGCGCGTCAAGCCTTGTCATCCACATCAGGTTCTCTGCCTGGTCAGGTGGAATTTCGATGATAGGGATATCGAGCTCTTTCGATTTCCTTCGCATACCCCTGACGAAAAAGGCGTCTTCCCTAAGCGAATCATCCATGATGGCAACATAGGGGCTGATATAATTAAAGATATGCCTCATGGCTGAGGCAACGGCCGCTTCTGCCCGCTGCTCAGAGCTATATTCGGGGTAATCTGGCCTTGCGTCGTGGAACATAACTGCACACTCCTCTTTATCCACACCATTGATCTCTAATAAGTCATCCATGGATATACCGCTTCGGCCCATGAGGGCTACGTGGACCCTGTTCCTTTTCCGCCTCCCCATTTCGCATGCCATGGGGATAAGTGCCGAAGCACTTTTTAAGTTGGAGACCGGAAACAGTACATTTTTCTGAATCCCCCGATATCCCAGGCTTGCTGCTTCGTGTAGGGTCGGGGCGAGCTTGTAGAATCGGATCGCGCCACTGTAAGAAGTCGAAGGGGGACTGTTATCCCTAGGAGCCTTAATGCCTGGTGGCGCACCAGTTGGTTCTTCTGACGAGGTAGGTGCTGAAGTTTGATCGTTGACAGGCTGCATAGAGAGGAACTGCCCGTCTCCATTTCCGAAAGCCGTGAAGTTACGGATAACCAAGTAGAACAGATACAACACCACCACTGTCACCAGTATGCGACGTCGCCGCCATCTTAGCGGCGCTCTTAAAGCATTGTATGGATGCGATCGTTTGGGCTTGTGGTCGTCGTCCCGTTTCCCAAGCTCTTCATCGGTCGCAAAGAGTGTCCTTCCTAGCATGTCGTTGCGAGTGGGACCCGGAGACCACCACCCTCGATGTTTGTGAGTGCCGCCTGCTAACATGCACTCCAGTTATACCATGGCGATAGGGAAGGGTCTGGATCACGGCCGACATACGCGGGAGAGGAGGAGACTCAGAGAGCTTCAAGGGAGCTTTAACAGCGTTATGTATCACGGCAATGGAGTACTGATCTGCCAAGAGGTAGAAAGACCGCGTGTCTCGTATTCGGAGGTTAAGGAACGGTAATTAATTGCAGGGCGGTTGTTGCACCCGGCAATATGGGAAGTAGTTACAGTAAGGATACGTTGGAATGATAGAAGCCTCAGGCGCAAGTGGCTGTGTCCAGCCAAGATGTGGCTTGTGAGGGTATCTTAAACGCATTCGGAAATACTTCGAAGCACCATCACTTATGCTATTATCTTTGAAAAGGGTGTTATGGCTAATAGGTTTATGTGTCCCACTGCTTGATTACGTTCGGCAAAGGATCCGTCTTGACCTCTGTCCATTTCTTCTCTCATGCTTTTCCCACTCCTTTTCTCTCATCACTCCTCCTCAGCGCCTCCTTCAAAGCCTTCTCATTTCTCGGCTTAAAAAGAACCTCATAATCCTTACACATCGTAACTAGACTCGTCGGATCCGCACTCCCTCTCACGGGATGGGTATCCACCTCCGACTTCGGCATAATCTTGAAACTGTTCAGCATTCTAATGAAAGCCAAGTACAGCTCTCGATTTGCTAAAAGAGAACCGGCACACATACGGTAACCCAAACCGTATGTGAAAAGTGGCGCGTCTGGTTGTTCTAGCCACCGCTCAGGACGGAAGATTTCGGGGTCGTGCCATATTTTGGGATCTGGATGTTGTTAGATCCATTTCAGCTCTTTAAAAGCTTTGCCATTGACTTACCCATATTGCATGCCCAAGCGTTCAGGTAAACGGTACTCCCGGCCGGTATTAACTTTCCTTCGTAGACTATGTCCTTTACGGTCGCTCGAGGAAGAGCTAGACGAAGAACACAGTAATACCGAAGACACTCCCTGACCAGAGCGACAATGTATTCACATTTCTGATCGTCCTGGGCGTCGCATAGTGGCTCTTCATCGCTGTAGTACTTGCGAATGGCTTCGATTGCCTTCTCCTGGATGTCCGGGCGCTGAGCTAACAGAGCCACACTCCATTGTACCAGCGTGGTGATGGTATCGAGGCCGCCAGACAGCATGGTCAAGCTGATCGAAGTCAACTCTTCCTTGTTCAACGATGCCTCTTTATCCAGGATGATATTCGCTTGGATACACGGTTTGTGGATTCCCTTCGCCATTCTTTCATCCAAGTCCTTATTCAGCCGCGTCAAATACACATCTCGTCGGTCTCTCATCTCCCTAGCCTTCATCGAACCACCACTAAACGGATTCAACCTGAGAATCGGGATATAGTCCTGAAGATTCCCCGTCGTACTCCGGAATTTCGATATCATTTCCTCAACCTCTGTGATTTCGTGGAACAAAGGATCATCGCGGCTGACCATTCGGGTACCCCAATTCAGGGTTAGGGCGAGGCTGAGGGAGAGCCGTTGGATCATGGGCATGGGGTCTACACCTTTCTTTCCTGCCTGGCCGCTCTCGAACCCATCTTTGACAAAGTCTCTGGTTTCTACGTCTAGATGGTCGATGTAAGTGGCGATTGAGGGCTTATTTAATGCTGATGCGGCGCCTTTTCGGCGGCGTTTTAGAGAGTCGCTGAAGGGCGATGTTCCGATGGTCGTCCCGGCTGTATTAGAGAGCACCTTCGTGTGATATCAGCTTCACATCTTTGATATCAAATGTAGAACTGGTACTACCTTATGGAAAGTCCAAAACACCGGCCTTGAACTCAAAGCCTGACTATGTTGACCGAATATCTTCCTCGCCGCCTCAGCACTATTAACAACAATTACGGGAATGTTTCCAAGTTGCATTTGGTAGACGTCGCCATAAATTTTGGACCACTGGCGATATTTCTCCGCCGCGTTGTATTTTATGTCGGGGATGTTTCCGACTAGTGGCCAGTTTGGAGGACCTGAGAAACCTTTGATTCTCGCAGCTCGACGGACATATTCGTTCAAGATGAGGTAGGTTAAAGGGATGAGGAGGAGTGTAAGTAAGAAGCTGCGAATTGGCTGTTCATTGAACTCTGCGGACAAGGCAGGGAGTATGGTGGAGATCATGGTAAAGGACGGGAAGCTACTTTGAAGGGAACATGAAGATACTGAAATAGGATATGATATATTTGAACAATTGAAATGCGGAGTATAAATCTAATATTGGGAACTACTGTAAGATTGGGATAGCTGTTAATCCCTTTGAAGCTGGACTTGCTTCTCCGCACGATGGCCGGGCGGAAGTGTTCCGAGAGCGGAATATGACAGTGAAGCACCGAGCTATAAGCGTGGAAGGGGAGGGGGATGCCCGAGGTTATCCTAAAGGGAGAAGCCAGGAGGTTTGGATACATAGCGGGTTGTAGTCCATCATATGTCTTGGTTCCATCTTCACTTCGTACTCTACCTTTGTACTTCTAGTCATGAACAACTGAAGATGAAAAAACAAGGAGAAAGATTGAAGGAGATGGCTAATATATAACCCACTCGTGTAATGGCATCCGCTTAAACGAATCCGACATTGACCAGATGCATTGGAATCTGCTCAGCCCTTCGAAATCGATGTTTGAGGTGTGGATGGAGAGGTGTGGATAGATAGGGAGTTGTGGAGATTTGGAAGGGGACGAAACGGTGCTACACGGATATCTGTGGCTGAAAGATGAGGCGCAGGTGGCGTCGGGAAATTTAGATTCATGCCAAGCAGCCCCAGCGTGTCCAGGGGCATCTCGAAGCAAAGATAATTTTTGCCATCCGACTCTCAGCGGATTCAACCGTACTTCCAATTTCTCTGTCCTTTTGCTTGATTTCTTCTTCTATTTGCTTCATTCTTTAATGCAATTCTTAATACCCTTTTAGGCCGTTTCGCGTACCTATTCCCCTCCAGCTTCGAAGATGCTCGCTCGAGCAGCAAGGCGGAAGCTCAGACGGGATGCATTCAGACCCTCACCTTCGAACCTCGAACAGCTCACATTACCATGGCTATGTCCGGCGCAGATGCGATGGGCAGCAAGCGCGAGAAATGTGACAACAGGGCAATTTCATGATTCCCGGATCCAGAAGATTCAACCATCCCTCATCCCTCGTTTCGAGAACCGATCGTTAGCCACGTCGGCCGACGTCCAACCTTCGCAATATGCTGGCACACCCTTCGAAGGCTTGATGCAATCGTGGACTCCCGAGACCAGACACGTCGACGCGTCGCGAATGCCATCCTTCAATCCCTCCCGTCCCTTAATCATCCATGCATCTCTAGCATCGGCAACCCCCCAGGCAAAACTGAAGAACGGCATCGGTGGTGATCCAGCCGAACTCCATCAGAATCTCCATGCTTGCTTACGAGTTGGCCGCACAGACAGGGCAGCCGCAATCGTTCAGCGTCTCACTGACATGTATCAGCCCTCAGCCGCGGAGGTGGTGAATGCACATAATGTCTATCTACAGGGTCTTCTTGAGGCTGCACAGAATACTTCTGAGACGTCAATGGAGGACATCGAATCATGGTACGAAAAAGAGATGGTCGCAAAAGCTATTCAGCCGAACGGTCAAACTTTGGTCACATTGTTAAGAGCTTCCATGGCTCTTGTGAAAGGCACCGAACAGAACAAATTGGTACGGAAATATCTGCATCTGGTACAAGGTCAGGGTCCTTCGGTCTTTGAGGAGGTCAATTCGTCCCCGGAGTTCTCGGACGAAGAATGGGATACTTTGATCCGGGCTCAACCAGACATATTCGAGGAACCACCTTCGCCGGAGGAACTGGTCAAGGACGAAGTTGTGAACGAAGAAACCATTCTTAGCACACCCTTGGGTCGCGCAATGGCGCTGGAGCATGGCCTAATCCAGGACAAGGTGAAACCTGTTGCACAAAAAGGTTCCGGATTGAAAACTCTCCAGAACGTTCTATCTTCCTTCGAGCCTGGAAAAGCCATACCGTTTCCCCATGAAATGGAGGGGACCGAGGAAGAAAAGGCTCGTGCGTACGCATACATGCGCCAGATTGAGCTTGAGAAGAACGCCATTGAAGCTGCCGTTGTGCGTTGGAAGCAAGAGGACGAGAAATTAAAAGAGTTGGGTATTCACGGCGTATTCCAGTCTAAGCCCCTGCAAGCCTGGATGTGGCAATGGTACTCCTCGCTACTCCCTGTTATGCAGAAGGAAATGGCCGAAGTGAAACAGGTCCTGTCAGACCCCTCTAGTGCCAAGAATTCGGACGAACGTCTGATCTATGGACCATACCTCGAGTTGGGAACACCCGAGAAGCTCTCTGCTCTGGCGGTGCAATGCACGCTTCATTTTGTCGCCTCTGGACGACGAGGATCCACGCAGCCGCTTAGGACATCGAAACTGGCCTCGCAGATCGGAAACTACTTCCAGCAGGAAATCTCTCGAAGTCATGAAGAGGCAAAAACTAAAACTCTACGCAGACGGCGCACAGCTGTACGCAAAGAAATGCTCAGCAAGTTGAGCAAAGGCCAAATGGAATTCAGTCCAGTCGAGGAGCCTGCAGAACAGCTGGAGGTTGCTACGGACCCTTTTTCTGAAATGCAACAATTCCCCCCCCATATCAAGGCGAGAATCGGAGCCCTGGTAATTGAAAAGTTACTTCAAACCGCCACCATCACTGTGACCCGTGAAGATCCTCGGACCGGAAAGTCGCTCAAGAGCGTGCAACCGGCATTCTCAATCAGCTCTATATTCAACTCTGGTAAAAAGATCATGGTTCTGACCCCCCACTACGACCTTCATGCGAGGCTCCGGACGGACCCCATCGTCGATATGAATGCTCTCCGACTTCCTATGTTAGTGGAACCGAAACCATGGACAGGTTACCAAGAGGGTGGCTACTACACAAAGAGCGAGCCGGTGGTACGGACCAAGTCGTCGGACGAAGCCCAGCGCATGTATGCCATTTCTGCGATCGAGAAGGGCGACATGAGCATGACACTGGCGGGTCTCGACGTCCTTGGGAGAGTGCCCTGGCAAATCAACAAAGATGTATTCGAAGTCATTTTGGAGGCTTGGAACAAAGGAGACGGTGTCGGAGGGTTAGTCCCAGAGGATATCCCATTAGAGAGACCCGCAGAACCCGCTGCAGATGCCCCGTGGGCGGAGCGGGCGCGATGGATGAGGAAGATGAAAGAGTACGAAAACGCCAAAAGCGGATTCCATTCGCAAAAGTGTTTCCAGAATTTCCAACTCGAGATCGGGAGAGCTTATCTAAACGAAACATTCTACTATCCTCATAACCTGGATTTCCGTGGCAGGGCGTATCCCATTCCCCCAATTCTAAATCACATTGGTGCAGACCTTGCCAGAGGGATGCTGAAATTCGGAAAAGGCAAAGAACTTGGCACAGTCGGTCTTCAGTGGCTGAAGGTCCATCTTGCCAATCTTTACGGATATGACAAGGCTAGTTTGAAGGACAGAGAGCATTTTACCATGGAACACATCCAAGACATCTATGATTCCGCCACGAATCCTCTTACTGGTAAACGGTGGTGGGCAAGCGCTGAAGATCCATGGCAGTGCCTGGCTTGTTGTATCGAACTCAAGAATGCTCTTGACTCACCGGATCCGGCTCAATTCGTCTCGCACTTGCCAGTCCACCAAGACGGTACCTGCAACGGATTGCAGCATTACGCCGCTTTGGGTGGTGATAGAGC
This sequence comes from Delitschia confertaspora ATCC 74209, assembly GCA_010093945.1. Taxonomy (NCBI): domain Eukaryota; kingdom Fungi; phylum Ascomycota; class Dothideomycetes; order Pleosporales; family Delitschiaceae; genus Delitschia; species Delitschia confertaspora. The sequence continues at coordinate 4,342 of ML994050.1, read as the reverse complement.
GGGTGCGACGCAGGTGAACCTTGAGCCTGGTGACAAGCCGCAGGATATCTATACTGGTGTTGCAGAGCTTGTGAGGGAGGCTGTGGCTGAAGACGCAAAGGCTGGAGACCCGGTTGCCCAGTTCCTCGATGGGAAGATCACTAGAAAAGTGGTCAAACGGACGGTCATGACCAACGTCTATGGTGTTACCTTCCAAGGCGCCAAACTGCAGGTTTACGATGAGCTGAAGCCATTGTTCCCCAATTTCGAGGAGAGTCGGACCATGCCAACACTCATGGTTCCAGCAGCCTACATCGCCGCCCAGATCTTCAACGCTCTCGCGAAAATCTTCAACGGAGCTCGCGACATCCAGGACTGGCTCGGTCAGTGCTGCACCAGGATCACCACGTCCGTCACACCAGAACAGATTCGCAACATGCGACGCCACTTCAGCGGAGATATACAGGCTTACGATCCGAAATACAAGGTCTCCAAGCAGAAGAGTGCCAAAACCTTGGCCAAAACGAGCGAAAAGAACTGGGAGTTCAAATCTAGTGTCATCTGGACCACTCCCTTGAAGATGCCTGTCGTCCAGCCGTACCGCGACACCAAACTCGAGCGCGTGAAGACGTCGCTCCAGACCATCACTATCGTGAAGCCCAGGATAACCGACGCCGTCTCGAAACGCAAGCAGCTCCAAGCTTTCCCTCCCAACTTCATCCACTCTCTCGATGCCTCTCATATGATACTCTCCGCCCTAAAGTGCGAAGAAGAAGGTCTCACCTTCGCCGCCGTCCACGATTCTTTCTGGACCCATGCCGCCGACGTCCCCACCCTAAGCATAGTCCTCCGCGACGCCTTCGTCCGCATGCACTCGGAAGACATTATCGGCCGTCTCGCCGCAGAATTCGAAGCCCGCTATTCCGGCTCCATGTACCGCGCCGTGCTCAAGGCCACCAGTTCAGTGGCCAAGCAGATCGCGCAGTGGCGGCGGGAGAATCTGGGTATTACGGGTTATCGTGCACAGATGGAGGCAACGTTTAAGGAGTTGGCTATGGAGGCGGATCGGCAGGAGTTGCTGAAGAGTGAAGATCCTGAAGAAAGGAAGAAGGGAGAGGCAATGGTTACGCCGACCAGCATCTTTTTCAGTAGCCAGGATTCTTCGGCGCTGGAGCAGGATGAGAAGCCCACCTTACTCGGACAAACTTCTACCCCCAGGAAGTCCGCGGCTAAGAACAGCGCGAAGGACGCCGAGATCGATGCCGACGTTGAAGCGGCTGCTGAAGCCGATATCGAGGGCGTTGAGGACCGGGCGCTCAGTGATTCAGCGGATTTGGAAGTGGAAGCGGATTCTGAGGTTGATGTTGATATTGAAGGGGAGGTGGAGAGCAAGCCGAAGAAAAAGTTGATGAGGAGCCAAACGGGAACCGTTTGGTTGCCGTTAACGTTTCCTGCTGTGCCGGAGAAGGGGGATTGGGATGTTAGGAGGTTGAAAGAGAGTAAGTATTTCTTCTCTTAAATGAGATGAAAGGATGGGGAGAGGGGATTTGTATGATTACGGCTGTACGTTATGCGTAGAATTTGGGATAGATGGGGATGGATGGGGGCATATTGGCGTTGGATCTTTCGTCTTTTACGGGTTTTGGCGCGGCGTCTTTGAGCATCTTTGTATATCATGGCTGGGGGTGTATAAAAGTTTAGGGTGTACTACTAGCTGCTGAAAGTTGCAACTCATTGGGGATCCTGCCCTCTGCGTATGGGATCGTGCAACTGTATATACGCTTAATTAAAGAGAACAGACTCTGCAGGAGCTTCCGTTACATTGTCCGCTCTCGGCTACCGTGTGATTAAGATGGAGAGTAAGGATACAACAACTATTGTCCTCTAGAAGGCCAGCACAACATGCCCAATCGACTAGTCAGCTTTCTAAACTAATGGATCACTACAATTTTCTGATACATCCTATTGAATGCTGATATCCTATTAAACGCTGATATCTTGTTAATGCTACCGTCCGGTCAAATGCCAACATAGTATCAAATACCAACGTCGTATAATAAATATCGACATTACCTCAACTTCGGTTCTATGGTTGTAGTCTAAAATATTATTACTCCCAATATGATCCTTATTAAAATGATGTTAACCTAAAGCCACAATTCCAGATACCTTCGAGACCTTTTTCTATACCGCTCATCACATGGCACAAAAATAGTTAAGCAGTCGGGAAGCTTAATAAGTGATAGAGATATGTTCTCTAGCCCATCAAATAGGCATTCTTTGATATTAATTCTGGACATAAACTTTTCTAATCCCCGTCTAAAAAAAAACTCTTGTAGAATTCTGTACTCTTATACATTAGCCGTCCCTGACCACCCCATTCCCTCCCTTCTCCCCAACCTCATACCCCCAGCATCTAAAACTTCCCCCTGAAAATATTTACACCCATCTCCCTTGCCGTAACCCACGCCGTCCTCCAAAGCGTTGGGAAATCCAACGTACTCGACAACCCATCCGCAAATCCAAAAAACAGCATCGGCGGGATCCAGCCGCGCGCATACTCAAGCGCAAAGCACGCCTCCTCCATCTTATACTGCTTAACCATGCCGCGCTTGAGATGGTGGACGGAGCCCTGGGGGTAGATTTCCGGGGAGAAGGAGCCTGGGCCAGGGGCATAGGCGAGTTGTGTGCCGCGGATGATGTGGAAGTAGTCGTCGGCGGTGTGGCGGCCTGAGTGGCCTTCTGTGCCGATGGCTGTGCCGAATATTATGAGGTATTCGGTTATGCCTGCGGGAGGTTAGTTTGTTCTTTGACGTTGAAGGTTGGAGATGGGGAGAAGTGTGAATGTCACGTGCACGTCCCATGTCCGCGTCCTTTCGCGCCAAGATCTTCGTCTCATGCAGGGTCTTGTCCTCCCCGAAAAATCATCCAGAGAAAAAAAAAAAAAAAAAAAAAGAAAACAGGAGTAAACTTACTAGCATGAATAATATACATAGCCCCCATCGCACCCCCCGCATTATTGAAAACCCACTCTTCATCGAGATTGACATGCAGCGGTTGCTTGGCACTCAAATCTTCTACAATGTACTTGACCACAGCCGCGGTATCGTTGCCATGGGCTTCAATCGCTTTAAGAGAAAGCTCGTGAAGTTCAGCGGGTGAGAAGATGTAGAACCAGTCGAGATGAGAGTCGAGGAAGTAGTACACTGCGGTGAAGAAGCCTAGGGCTATGCCGATGATCGAGAGAGCGCGCATTATGAAGAGATTTTGTATGCGCGCAAGAAGGAACTATGAGGGAATAAAAGGGAAATCAAACACGAAAGATATCAGAAATTAAACCCGCAAATCAGACGACCAGAGAATGAAAGACTGGTGAAAGAGAGGATGTTGTTGATCAAAACTTTTTTGTTATGGCAGAACCTTTATAATAAGGGGGGTTATACAAGACACTAGTTAAAGCTTAGCCGCGGAGCTGCAACGTTCCGGGACCGCGAATGTCTGATCATAGACCTCATATCAACTTCACCTTCGGGGCTGAGCATCATTGCATGTGTCTTTTGGACCTAGGGAAGTCTTGGTGAGGGTTAAGTTGTGTTGGTCCGGCCCCTGTCATCTATACCTCCTTTTCATGACAAATCTCCTCTTCTAAACTGCGTGCTACTATTCGCATCACAGGTGTTCCGGTATGGGATACCAAACACTCCATATACCTACGTGGTAGGCTAATAAGGTAAGGCTCTATGATGTCCGAGGCTCTGGATTACGGACAGCGTTCTTTTGAATGGACATCATCTAGGAGGATATCAGTCTTGATGGACATTATGTCTCGAGGGACACCTTTACGAAAGCCATAATTTGGAATGGACATTGCCTTGAATTGCAGCAATCAACCTCTTTCTAAACATTCCCAATTAGACATGATAAGATTCACTTGAACTTGCCGATCTGTTAAAAAACTGTTACCAGAAATCGCCAACATTTTCTCAGAGCTGCTGGAGAACTGGAGTGAATCGACAGCTTCTATAAACTTTTCCGATCAATCATATCTATAACCCTTTTATAGGGTGTAGTTCTCGCAAAAACAGGGATTGTTGCTAACATCATAAAGAGCTTCCATGGTTGTTCCAACCTACAATACTCAATACCTTTTATTAACCTTCCCGATTACGCATTATTTCAATCACAATACCGCCAGGCAAATCGTTGCGAACAAATTGAGAGGTTGTCAAAGTGGAGGATACGAGTATTAAAAGGCAAGTTATCGCTTACTGGTAACCGTAGCGGTATAACGCCTTCTACAACCCCTCCTAATCAGACCAGTTCCTATCGCCAATTCCTGCCAGTGGGATCGTTAAAGGATTAT